>ONZK01001677.1:66611-94930 GCA_900322385.1 Pharnaceum exiguum | reverse complement strand
GGGGGGGGGGGGGGGGGACTTTATCCATAATTAGGATATGCAGTTGCAAGCTTTTGAGACTCCAAACTTAAGTTGTCAGTGATAAATTTGTTTACCGGCTCAGCCTAAGAATCTGTTGGTGAAGCGGCTTGTTGCTGGTGAACTTAGTATAGATATTTGAGAAGTAATTTGACTGCTGATATTTGCTCTCATGATTTGAAAGTATTTCTCACCTGACGCTAATATGCTTCTGAGACTCTGAGACAAAGAAAATTTTGTGAATTTTTGAAGGACACATCAAACAAAGACTTGTCAATGCTAGCAAAGGCGGCTTTTGAATTACTAAAATGGATTATTGTGAGAGAACCCCATCTCCAGACGGTGGTTGCTGTTATACTTTCATCAGCTAATGACTCTAATTGGCGCACCAGATCCGCCACACTGACGTACCTCCGTACGTTTATGTACAGGTATTGTATAAGAACTTTTTTCACCCTTGATTTTTTTTTCTCTTTATTTTTTCGTATTCATGTACAACTTTCTTTTAAACAGGCATAGTTTTGTTCTTCCTGCTGATGAAAGACGAAAAATTTGGACAACAGTAGAGAAGCTGCTCATAGACAGCCAAGTGGAGGCAAGTTACTGCCTGTTTACTTGTTCATCCCCTTTTCTTATGTGTTCAAAGAAATGAAACATGTTAAGACCAGTTTACTAAATTTGTGTTGAAATGTGTGGTTTAGAAGTGATGACTGAGGTGTGATATCGGATATATCTTTGGGAAAGAGAGGGTAATCAAACGCCTGCGATTTAGTGATTTAGTGTAATAGTATTATACTATTATTTTCATGTGACTTCTTGAAACCTGGCAATAATACAATGTAGCCATTTGCTTCGACGGACAGATGAGTATATGCCAATTGTCCACATCATTAGAAAATTTTGTAAAAGAGACTGCAAAAATAGATGAAGTTATGGTTTGAAACCATAGCGGACATGGATATGTGCGTTGGGCGGGGAAGGGAAAAAAATTGATAAAAGTTTTGTTCACATTAGTTCCTGAAATATGAACGTGTATTTAACAGCTATTTGTCTTAAATATATGTATGGGCGAAGGAATAGTGACAAAATTCTCCTTTTAAAAACAAGATTTTGCATAAAACTTCTGATACTATGTGTGTTTTTATTTTATTTTATATATTCTATAATTTCCCCTTTTTACAAGTGGTTACTACTTAAAACCATTCCTCTCAGATTTTGGTTTTTAAGTGCCTTGCAGGTCAGAGAGCATGCTGCAGCTGTTCTAGCTGGGTTGATGAAGGGTGGGGATGATTATCTTGCTGGGGACTTCTGTGAGAGGGCATATAAGGAGGCAAATATGATCTTAAAACGGAGAAAACAAAGGTTGTATTGCAGTCTCTGTGATCTTTCATCTAATTGTGCTTCATTACATGTGATTGAGTTTTTTCCTCATTATGTTTTCAGTCTCTTCTAATATTCCCTCCCTCTTCCAACAAACACCTTGTTCCTCCCCGCCTTCGCCGTTTTGATGATAGGTGCCATAATTGCAAATCTTGTGTCCGATACAATGTGCTTGCGTCTTGTTTATTTCCACCTGACAGTGTTTGCCTTCCCGTCTTTCATTTACAACCTATCAGCATATATTCTGATTCATTCAGAGTACTGAAGAAATTTCCCTGCTAGCAGAATGTTTGCATTGTTGGTGTGGCTTTTGCAGACAAAATCTTTCTTGACCAACTTCATAAGAATGAACAAATCTAGTTTTAAGTTACTTTGCAATATCTGAAACAATGTGCTGTGCTGCTCTAGGTTCTTCAGGTATACTTTCTTTTATCCGAAACTATGTGCTGAAGCAATCTGTTGAACCTTCAAACAGGACATGTTGGTTATCCAATTTGGATAATTTCTTTTGTGCATTTGATGATCTGTATGATTTGAGTTCGATATCTGCAACATTGTGTAATGAAGACACTGGTGATTAATTCTTGATTTTTGTGAATGAGCAGAAAGCCCGGGTATTCTGTTGCCACAGTTCATGGTGCTGTGCTTGCGCTGGCAGCTTGTGTCTTATCTGTTCCATATGATATGCCCAGGTACATTTCATGTGTTTTATCATTTATGTCTATTTTTCCTGGATTGGTTAATTGGTTTGTGATGATTGAAGTTAATATTGATGTCCATCGTGATTGTTCTGGCTTTCTATTTGTTAAAAGTAGCAATGCCTTGAGCTTGCCTGTACTACCCAAATATACTTGTGCTTTTTTCTTTTGGTATCATAAGCAGTCATAAATTACCCAAGAACCACCTGCTCATCCCTTCCGTTAGAAATCTATGTATGAAGATAGCTCAAGTCTGGGATATTTGCGGTTGTGTACTTGTAATTGTTCTGTCATTCTTCTTTCGTCTATTTCATTCGATGTACACTTCTAGCTCTTGATATATGTTGGTGAATGTCAAATCCACTACATATCCTTTTATTGTGACTTCTGATTATCCATGATCATAGTTGTGAACGTTGATGTAGTGAATTTGCTGTTGTTTACAGCGTGCCTTTTACTGTGTTCGTGCCGGAATGCCCTAATTTAAGGCAGTAATTTGACCCTAGATTCAATAAAGCTGATTTGCAAAATTTCTTGTGGTGTTTCAGTTGGTTGCCGGAGCATGTTACGTTGTTGGCTCGCTTCGTTACTGAGCCGTCCCCTGTGAAGACAACAGTAACTAAAGCAGTTGCTGAGTTTCGACGAACTCATGCGGATATGTGGAATGTCCAAAAAGAACATTTTTCCGAGGATCAGTTGGAGGTATTTGCACGAGAGTATTATTGTATTTGGCGTAACCCCACCTTTAATACTGCCTTCGCATCCTGACTGAGTTTTGTATGAATCGTTGGCCTTCTTGCAGGTTCTTGCTGATACATCGTCTTCGTCATCATATTTTGCTTAAAATTTTCAGTGAGAGATAGAGACGGCAAGCTTAGTAAAAGGCGTGAATTCGTGATCATGTATCTTGTTTACATGTGTAATATATTAAACATCAGATCAATGAAATCCATTATTTCTCATATCTTGTTTTCTTTTTTTCTCTGGATTATTTTTTCTATTTCCGCCTTCCTCAAGAAACAAACTTTAAATCATGGGATTTATAAGTTCGTCTGATGGTAAATCCCACAAAACGCAGTCTGTGTTGAATATGCTGGAATCATTCCTAACCTCTTTTCCTCCTTCAGAATCTTCTCCGTTTTCGTCCTCCAGTTTTAAATGCGCTAGTTGATCACCTGCAGTAGAAGTGCTTCCTGTGCACATGCTTTGGCCCCATGGTGATCCATCTTCTTCAGTGCCAAAAGGAGCTTGTCCATATTGAAACCCAGCAAAAGTAGTACAAGTACCATTCATGTGGGCAGCTGTTGATGCAGTTGGTTCCCAAGGCTTGTTCGACATCATCATTTCAGGTTGTTGTATGGCTCTTGACAATCCTAGCTTGATCTTCTCTACTGTATCCTCCTTCGCCTCTGGTTTACCCATGGCATACGGTAAAGCACTGGCATTGCCTTGTGAAGGCTGAGTTTGCAGTTGAAAGTCTATGCGCTTCTTGGTGAGTAGATGCAGCATCTCATCCTTAAAGCAACCGAGGGCTGCTTCGGTTAGGTTGGCAACCTGAGGAGGCCCCAATGTGGTTGCAATCTCGGCCATCAAGTGAGAAAAAGACTTGTGGGTAACTGGGTCAATTCCCATGCCAGTCAGCTTCTTCTTGAGCTTGGTGTTCCAGTGGTTCTTGACGTCATTGTCAGTCCGGCCTGGAAGCTGAGCAGCGATGAGTGACCATCTGAAGAAACCCAATTAGTTACTACTACTGTCACAATCGTTACCTATGGTAAATTAAAATGGACAGTTTATAGCTGGTGCAGAATTGCATTGTCTGCCCTTTGAAATTAAGTGTGCTACCTGTTACCGACTACTGCATGGAGCTTCATGATAGTTTCTTCTTCTACTTGGGAGAATTGACCATGCTTAAGGTCAGGTCTTAGATAGTTGGTCCATCGAAGCCTACAACTCTTTCCGCATCTTTGTAGACCTGTTCATGCATCATCGATGTTAAGTCAAGGAAATTGAGTCAATTTTTCGAGTAGGAGACGCGAGAGAAAGAGAGAGACTGACCAGCATTTTTGGGTATGAGACGCCAATTGCGAGTGCCATGTTGTGCAATGTAGGAGGAGAGCTTGTTGTCTTCCTCCGGAGTCCATTGTCCTCTTTTGACGTTCTCCTTCTCGCAGCATGGTATTCTACCCATTTATGCCTCTCTTTTTTTCTTTTGTTGGCTGGTGATCTTTGGTTCGTGCAATAAAATATACAGTGACGCCTGGATTAACTGGGAAAAGGTTTATTTCTTGCTAGTTTAGGTGTTGTCACTGACTAATTAGTAGTGTAACTAGTAAGTAATGAAAGGAATGTGGTGATCCCGGATTTAAAAATAAGTAGACAGAAATATGAGTATTATAAATGATGGGTAGGCCAACTCTAGTGCTTTTATTAACAAAGCGGGTGTATATATAAGAATAAGAATATAGGTGTAAGGAAAGAGAATTAAGATTGAATGAAATGATAATGGTGTAAGCTAAGAGCAGGAGAAGAGGGTGTTTTTATTATATATGTATATATACTCGTAGTTTATTCAGAATGGAGGTACCAACAGATGAAGCCAAGCAAGGCACAAAAGGTGCATGATGTGATTAAAGAATTCAACGCTACTGGGCGTGTGAGATGAAGGGCCGGTAGCTCACCCACAAGACACCTGGTCAAAACCTCTTTCTATCTTGTTGCTCTCTTCGTCTCTCTTTCTTTCACTCCTTTCTCTGTCTTCCCTCATACTTTGAGTGACTCCTGGTATGATTACAAAGTTCAAGTGCACGAGTGGGTTGGTTGCATTTTCTTTAAGATTATTATGCCATACAAAATCTGGGTCTGTTAACTAAGTTTGCAGATGTGCACGTGCGGGGTAAAATGAAATACTCCGTAGTGCATTAGTGCATGCAGGCTGCAGGAATTGCAAACAGAACAACAGTCACAGGGTGTTTTTGCTTCTTAAATAGTTTTGGCTTGAAAAGGGACCATACTACTACTAAATATTGCTCCAGCTATTCTTGGGCAGTGCATGAAAATATGCAATCATTGTCTATCATCAACCTTTTTTAAAAAAATGCGCATATATAGAACTATATAGTCGCATAGAGCTCAAGGTGCTCATAGCCATTCACTCTATTCTTTTGTAACATCCTCCTTTTGACATTGCTCTAACAATACAGGCTTATTTCTAGCAGGACGGTGAGTACACACCTCGCTTCCCATGACTCCAAACTAAAGAAGAAAAGAACTAAAAAGACAATGTCAGTCTCTTCCTAACTACAATTTTAAGGCATAACAGCATAGAATATCTAGTGTTTCTTTCTTCTTCTTTTTCCTCTTTTAAAGGAGGTGGAGCACTAGTTATGTAGTTCTCTTTCGATGCTACAACCTACAAGTGCTCACTTTCTGGACTCTGGACCAGCCTACCGGATTAATTACAACTCCTCTTGACTGATGAGTCAAGAGACCAGAGTGATGTACATTCTCCATACTTGGTTGTAATTAATCCCTTTCAAAAAAGTTCTGTGGATGATTGGACCATAAAAATGATCCAAGGAGAAAGAAATATGCAAAATGCAATGCAGTTGAATTGACAACAATTGTTCTCATTGCAAGGGTTTCAGAATCAATACTTCGAATCTTCAATAGTTTTACTACCACTAATATCCTCTGTCCATCACTATTGAAAAAAAATATTCTGCCCCTCTACTAAATGTTACAGTAGCAAAGACCTCGCACACTAAAAAAAACCTCATGTACAAGAACGCCGGAAAAGGAAAGTAAAAAAAGAAAAATGAAGAGAAATTTATTGTATCAACTTCTCAGCGAAAGCTCAATAGATGATGTATCATGAACCCACCAGCATATGGTTTTAAACATATCTGCACCACGATCAGGTTTCACCTTCTTAATATCGAAGAGCCAAGCTTCCTGTGTTCGCTTTTGGTGGTGATGATCAGATGATGTTTGTATACGATTCGCAGCCACAGCTAGCTTCGACCTCAACCTAACTTTGCAGTTACAAGTCCTTCAATGGACCCTGCCAACATAAATAAAGTCATGGCCAAGCAAGCGTAGGTGAAAACCTGTAGAGCAATCCACAGTCCTGTCCAAGGCTGGACCTTTCCCTGCACACAGTACATCTGAACAGGGAAGTATATTGACAAGGGCCAAAACATGAGGGCTCCGAGCACCCCTAACACTTGATTGAAGTAAGGGAATGCAATTGCTATTGCTGTAGTTGAAACAACATAAATCGTTCGGAAGCACAGCCTATATAGATTCAATCTGAACGAAGGCAGAAGTGGAATCTTCAGTGAGTGTGAACTGTTGAAGAATTCGCTGTTGGGGAACCTTTGAGTAAACCACCGGTCTACTGTTGCAAACAGCGGCTGGCTGAACACCTATTATGGTCAATATAATATGGTGCTATTAGCTAGATAATGAAATAAAGTTTCAAAGATTTGTTGCATTATGTTTCTTGCTAAGTTCCTCTTTCTACCTAGCTACCAGCAAGAAGTAGATATGACATACCTGATATCCACCGACAAGATGCAGAGCAACACAAGCATTGGAGAGGTCAAGCAGCCAGTATGGTTCATAGAATCCAAATCCTGTCATAAGATTACCAGGTGTACTATTTCCAAAGGCAGCGTATCCAAATCCTCCACAAAGAAGATAGAACAAGGTAGTTGTTGCAAGGGATATTGTTGAGGCGTTCTTCATGGTCTTGTTTTCTGATGGAGGAGACTTCAGGGTATCCTTCAATTTTAGACCCGTTTCATAAACTGTATGTTAGCTCTTGTTCGAACAGGCAAATGACATTCATATACTTGCATCTGTGACATGAAGTTGTACCTGTATCTCAATGAGAATCAAGGAGTATGGATAGGCAAAAGCAATGTCTCCCAATCCTTGAGCTACTAGCCAAACTTTTTGCATCACAGTTGAGGTAGAAATTCCTCCTATACTCCCTTTTACGACACCATTTGCTGAAACAACAGGTTGCACAATTAATGTACAATTAACAGAGGCCATCTCTGCAAGAAGATACTGTACACTAGGCGTAATGCACACATACCCACAACATTAGCAATTCCAAGTCCCAGAGAAATGAAGGAATAGGTTAACGACATGACTGCTGCTACTGCTGACAACCATTTCATGTCATGCATATTCGGTATCTGAGACATGAGAATTTGAATTACTCCGAAAATTAGCATGTAATGCGTGTAAGGATAGTTGCATTCAGCCTGATGTCCTTTGTCATGATAGCAGTTTGATTCCAGAATTGCCCTGCCAACATAAAACATGCATTAGGATTCACAGAACTTACAATGGATTGCTTCGGTCGGATAAGACTCCTATGAATTGAAGTATTTACATTAGATGGTCAGTGACCGCAGCTAACCCTATGGATCGTGGGAAGGTGACAGCAGTAATTGGACAAATACCTCATGCTAATAGCAGAAGTGATAGTATAAGCAATGCCTATGCCATACAAGTTTATATGGACAAAGAAGCCGCAGACCCAAGCCCACTTCTCACCTGAAATGTCAATTGTTAAGGCATCAAAATGTTCAATCTACCAAGCTAATTAAGCCTCCATCTGGTGGCTGGTCTTGGAAATATCCTAAGAAAAATACAAACGATCGAAAACAATGATTCACACCCTCGATCGTTGCTATGTAAATATGTAAGCATACTACTGTGACAAAATGAAAGCAGGTAAGCTGAATATGGGGAGTGCATTTACATACCTAAATTCAACAGAACAGCGTCGAGGTAAGAAGGGTTCCTGTGTGGCCCATGCTCGGGGTCAGGAGACCTGTAGCAGTCACAGAGGAGAAAGGAGGAGATAAGAGTCACTGAAGCAAAGATGATCATGGCTATGGGACCTGCAATCCACCCTAGTTGAGCCAAACTCCATGCCAGGGAAAGCACCCCTGACCCTATCACCCCTGTGATTATGTGTGCTACTGCTGACCATAGCGTCCCTTTAACAAAAAAAGCAACAAACCATCAAAGACGTTACAATATGCTCACGCACTGTTTAACAAGTAAATTGCACTGAACGTAAATTGTAGTCATCATGGGCAATGCCACAGAAGAGATACCAGTTCTCTGCACTGATGATGAATCCATCAAAGGTCTCCTTAGATTTTCTTCTCCCATTTTTGCTCTTTAATAGATTACCTTATTTTTAGGGAGTAGAACTCAAATCTATTAGGAGAGTGTTTATAGGGTCAAGCAGAAAAGAAAGAAAGAAAAGGTCAATGATAAACCAACCCACTTGAGTTGAGATTGTCAAAGATATTTTGTGAATTCCAGGAAGTTGGAAAACTGATAACTAACGTCTAACAGACTAATGTTTTATCTCACTCTCCAAGTCTCCAACCTCCAGAAGCTCCGTATAGGCACCAAACTATGTGACTGTTGCCGTAAGAAGCATTGACAAATTTCAAGCCTTTTAAAGTTGAATCAATCATTTTCCAATCTTATTAGGCCACCTGTTGGGTATTTATTTCATGGGCCTTTGTTTTTTCCTCTGTCTCTTTCGTGCGTATTTTGCTTTCCCTTTGTTTATATGATTAACGAAACAGATGTCTGTAGTCTGTACTGTACTCCTTCATTTGTCAATTATTATTCTTGAAAGGAACCCGTCCATACTTTATTAAACTTCAGAGTTCAATTCCAAATAGAAAAAGAAGGGCTTACATGTATGTCAGTTGGACAGCCATCTTATCATCATTGTGAATCTTCACATTTTTGAAATTTTAAAAAAATAATCTCCTAGCGTTTTTTTAAAAATTGTCATTGAACATAGGAGTACTAGATTCGGCGAGATCACTTTGCATCAATTCACAGTCTGTCAAAATGAATGATCCAAAACTTGTCTACTTTGAGTAGGTAGCTAACCATTGTTAAAGCTCAAAAAGATCAAAAGGTATCGAATGTTGGAGGTCTAGTACATCCTAGCTCCTTGGAGAACTAGCTAGTACTTGATATATGGAGATGAGATATTCAAAACACTTCATGAAGAATCATCCGGTAGCATGGAATGCAAGGAATATATGCAGGCCCTTCAAATAGAATTAAATGAATTTGAATGTTTGTGTTTGACATCAATCAATGTACATTTACAGAACTTCTATTCCTATATGCAAATTATACATCAACGGAGAACCAGACCATCTTCAGCTAAACTTTGCGCTCACAAGTCCTTCAACCGACCCAGCTAAAGCAATTATGCTGAACAGAAAACAAATGGCGCTAAATGTCCTAAGTAAGACACCTTTGGTTGTCCAAGCTTGAATCCCTTTCTGCACACAGTACATCTCCACAGGAAAATATATGGTCAAGGGCCAAAAACTGAAGGCGCCTAATACCCCTAGAACCTCATTGAAATAAGGGAAAAGCATCGCAATCCCTGTTGTCGAGAAAACATAAGCCGTTCTGACCAACAATCTCATTAGATTTAATTGAACCTTTGGCAACGGCGGCGGCAGCTTCACTATGTGGAAATCTTTCACAAAGCCACTTGTTGGAAATTTTCTAGAAAGTTGTTCTTCCACGATGGCAAATACTGGCTGGCTATAAACCTATAGTACATGTTAACAGTCATGATCAAGAATTATAGCTAATGCATATGTTGTGTGGCCTGTATGTTTAATCATAAGGAACGAATGAGAAAGAAAACTTGTATAGTATAGAATCACAGTGTACCTGATATCCTCCGACTAAATGAACAACAATACAGGCATTGGCAAAGTCAATGAGCCAGTAAGGTCCATAGAATCCAAATCCTGTCAAGATGTTTCCGGGTGTCTCATCTCCAAAGGCAGCATAACCAAAGCCACCGCAAGAGAGGTAAAAGAAGGTGGTGATCAAAACCGAATACATTGAGGCCTTTTTCATTGTCTTATTCTCCGCTGGAGGTGACTTCAAGGTGTCCTGTATCTCCAAGACTAGAACCGTGTAGGGGTAGGCGAAAGCAATATCTCCAAGTGCTTGAAAAGCCAAGGACATTTTTTTAAAAGCCGAAGAAGCTGGAACTCCACTTATGCTTCCTTTGATTGCTTGATTACCTGACTTTATTTATCAATTAGAGACACTTCATCTTGCAAACATACACCTAAGATGAAGTAAGTTGTAGTTTGGGCTTCTATTTACCTATGACTTTAGCAACGCCAAGGCCTAACCCGATAGTGGAGTAGGTAAATGACATGACGGCCGCCAAACTAGACAGCCATTCCATGTTGTGGAAATCCGGTATTTGAGATACTATGATCTGAACACATCCAAACAGTAGCATGTACATTTCATCCCCATAAAAACAAGAAGCTTGATGCCCTTCTTTGTGGTAACAGTTTGATTTCTGAATTGCTCTGAACCAGCACCAAATGAAGTTATCAGCACATTGTCGCATATATTAGACTATAGGTCCGATAGAATTACAAAAATATATGTAATTTATCGCCGACTCTACAAAGTTGTTAGAAAGCAAGTGTCTACTAACATACAAGAACATTTGTAGATTTAGACACTCCAGAAAACAAGAAAGGCGCATGGATCAGTTACATTTTTGTAAGGTATGAGAGGTTATTTTTAAAAATAGCAGTCATCTTCTAATTAGCTTGAAGACCTGCTATCAGTCACCAAAAAATGCCACAGAACAATGAGGTGTGTCCTTCCTTAACTAAACTTATCAGGGGATCACTAGGGGCGGCCTACATTAATTTGCTTTCTAATTCACAGAAAAGAAGATTTTTTTTGAAAATGATTGTATTCAGGTAAGTATGCAAGTAACAGAACTCATGTAAGTGGAGTTTCACAATTCAGAGAGAGGGTAACAATCAGACAGGTATGTGGAGAGAGCAAACCATACAAGAAAACACGGCCAGCAATCCATCCTAGTTCAGATGTACGGTTAGCTTCATGCGAGGGAAAGCACTCCATATCCTACAGGATGACGACTGCTGTAATGATATGACCAATGCACTTCCATACCAGCCGTCCCTGGAGGGTACCGTTAGGATTATTTACGAATTTGCACGGTCTCACCATTAGGATGTGAATCACTTTCATGTTTGGTTTGGCATATTGTAAATTGTAATTACATGATCAAAAAGCAAACGAGAATTTACTAGTTCTGTTTTGATCATCATCACCATCATGATAGCAATCTGGAAAACTTTCAAATAGCTGATTTTTGCCATCCCCTCTTTAAAAAGGAGGAATAGAATCTCAGGATGAAGAGAACGCCTATTAATTTACCCTCAATTGATGTTAATGCAGACCACTGTCCATACGATACATGAGTCTAAAAGATGCCTGAATTCAGACTCCAGATACACAGTTACTATCGCAAATGTGGTTGTTGGCCCAGGATCGGACTAATTGAAGGGGATAGTAATTTCATAAAGGAAAGAGAGGTAAATAAAGTGGCAAAAAAACACACAAGATTCAAGTGGGAAACCCCAATGAGAAGGTAAAAAACCACTGGCAACTGGAGCAAAATCCACTATAATAAAATGGGTAATTACAAGTGGATAGGAGAACGAATTTGTTTGGCTAACACTCTCCTAAATATAACCCAAACTCCCTCGAAATATAACACTAGAATAAGTTTACTAGTGCATAACACTAAACTAAATTACCCCGTATTGTTTGTGTGTTTGGTGTAGGAATTAGGATGTGTCGAATATGGGATATTGAATGATGTTGCCAAGGTGCCCTCTTATAATTGAATGTCAAATGTATGAAAGCTCAAAATTGAAGCTACGCATAGGGCTGCTATAGGTACTCCTTTAGCTGCATGGGACAATATCATTTTCCACTACCAATCACGTTTCTATTGCCTAAAAAATCAGCACTCAAAAGGTGAACACCAAGCATTATATGCTAGGTGAAAATTTCCACAAAGGTTGGCTCCTTATGTCTGATGGTAAAATGGAATTCTAGGTACTATTCCAATAGTTAAACACTGGATTACAATGGGAGGTTGAGAATTGATGAGTTTCCCACGCTTCAGGCCAAAGTGACCCTTTGCGTGAGACGGAGTGTTGGAATATGTGGAGACTTAGCTTATGTCCCACATTGTTAGTTGTAGACTTCTAGTGGCCTTAAGGTGTATATAAGTGAGTGTGTAACCTCCACCAATTGTCAATTGGTTTTAGGTTGGATCAAGCTTATATGCACCTCTCCTTGGGCAGTTTATAAAATTCTACAAAACCATGAAACACTTTTTGATGATTTCGTGCAAATTTGCCGGGTAGGCAAATAGAGGTTGATGATGGAGATTGATTATCTTAACTTGTCCTAGTTATATTAGCCAATCTACTACCACTGTGTCTCAGTTGTCTCACAGATCTCACAGTTACCTTCGTACCCCCTTACCAAGTGAACCTGATACCACCACCAAAACCGGAACTCACAAGCTCATCCTCAATTAAGACCGACGTAAATACCCATCGGCTTGCCATATGTTTCTGGGCGGAAAGTTGTTTTCATAATGTTTTTTTTTTTTTTTTGTTACTCTCTCTATTTACAGTTTTTCTATAGACAAAAATTACACTATTTTTCTCAATGTAGTGCAATATCTCTTTTTAGTAGAGACCTACACAATTTTCACAAAAATATCTACTACATTGAAAAAAGTTTGCAATGCGATGAGCAATTGCCATTTCATAAGAAAAATGAAATCTTCTTTTCCCTATATCAAAATTAAATTTTCAATTTAGATAGTCTAAAAGAAAAATAAGAATAGAGTTTTTTAATATTCAGAACCAAGAATAAGTTGTTGTTATGTTTATGTGAGATGAGATAAAGGGCCGTTCTTTTTAAATTATAAAGACTGAATTGAATTGATTCAACTAAAAGTGACTCAACTGAACTAAAAGCAACTGAACTGAATTGAAAATAACTTAATTAAAAGTAACTGAACATTTTAAGAAGTTGTAGAGAAAATGCCTACATTGTCGTATATAAATCGACAAAAAGTTACCAAGAATATACCTCAGGCCAACCCCAGCCGTAATAGTGTATGCAATCGCAGTACCATACAAGCTAAGTTGTACCATCACCAGGCATGCACTTCCACTCCCAGTTCCTGTTGTACATCAAAATTTCAACCCAACAAGGCAACAAATGGTTAAAGACGGAGTACGAATTTAAAACCCAAAAAAAAAAAGAAAAGAAGAGTGGGAGTAATAAAAGATAATCTTTCACCGTCATAAACTTCATTGACTACCCTTATAAAAAAAAAAGGGCAAAATTGCTAGCAATAGTCCCAAGATAAGCCCGTTTTAAAATATTATCGAATATAATCCTTAAGTGAACCTTTTAGCTTGTAACAATCGAATGATATTATGAAATATATCAAAATATAAAACTTTGACAATATATATATATACATCAGAATTCATAAATTTAGTCAAATAAATCTTAATAACTTAAAGCTCTTGGTAAACCTTAATTAGATCGTTCCGGACTTCCAGGCTAGATAGTTCCAAGTTAGGATTATTCGCAACAACTTTTGGAGGAGGGATTATTTTGAAATAATCCACTCAAGTAAGGATTATTCAAAGATATTGAAAAAAATTTATCTCTAAAATGTTTAAAGTCCAGTGCGTATGAAGTTGAAATAATTATCTGCATCTTTAGGTGATTATGTACTATAGCGAAATGGCTAAGAAAACCTTTCAAAACTTCTTATTTTTGGTGAAGTTGTTGGAAGTCAATACTTCAATACAACAATTGGTCAACTCAAAACAACCTCTCTTTTTTTTTAAAATAGGGTTAAGGTTGCGTACATCCTGACCCGAGCACCCGCTTTGTTGTTGTTGTTTACCTCTAAAATGTTTAGTCAACTTTGCTCTAAAACATAAATTTATGTTCACCCGCTTCATACATGCATGCAATCACTTTATGTTAAGTGAACAATGACCAAAAGAGGTCATTGTCAAAGTTAGTAAGCTTTTTTAGTCGTTGATGACCTCGTCTCACATAAAAACAGTCAATCTCACATATAAAACAGATTCACACAACTTTTTCTAACAACTTTTCTAAGCTAATAACTGAAAGAAAAAAAAAGGCTATGATTCACATTTCATAATTGCCTTCATTGTGCTTAATTGATTTCCAATTTGCTCTTGTAGGATGTGTTTGTTGAACTCCTGGTTGCAGCACCAAAAACATTTTTTCGTAAAAAAAAAAAACTATTTTAAGAACTTATGATTTATAGTTTTGTTTGTCTATAAAGAGCTGGAAACAGTCTCCCGATTTTTCAAATCGGGGTAAGGCTGCGTACATCAGACTCCCTCAGTACCCTATCTTGGATGGGATAACTGGGTTTGTTGTTTGTCTATAAAGAGTGTATGAAATGAAATAAAATTGAACTTAATAAAATGAATGTTGTTAAATTATAACTAGGAATAACTCTATTGACATGAAAGACCCTGAATTGAACTTAAAAACACTGTACATGAACAAAACTACTCCGTACAAAACACATCCTTAAAACCAAAATAACTAATTACAACAAAAAAATTTCATATAAAAAGAATTTTATTTCTGGATCGTTTAGTGAAACATCACTCTCAAAAACTTATCAAACCTCTACCTCCACCAAGAAGATTCCACGTGAAATATGAAAAATAAAACAAACCGGCCGGTACGTGGTTACTGATGACTGGTTAGCATGATGAAAGTTGTTGTACTGTTGAATCAACATTATCATATATCACTAATCATTGGCCATCCTATATCCCGGGCTAAAGGCCTAAAGGCTTTGTTCACTCGTGAATAGTGAAAAAGTCAAAAGAAACAGATGAAGAAAAGAGCGAAGAAAAGAAATAGCAATTAATTGGAGGGGCAATGCAATATGATCATCTAGCTTTTTTATATTTAGATACCGCTAAGGCCGGCCAGTACTGATGAAAATTGGGAAGTTTCAAGTTTGAACGGTTGATTTTTATCTACTATAAAAATGTTGAAATGGACAAAGGGGTTGAATCTAAGTGGATCATGGCGCGGCATGGCAGCAAAACCACTTTTATTTTTTACTTTCAAATTAAAGTTACAATAGATACTTCACACCAAAAAAAAAAAAAAAAAAGTTACAATAGATACTCGTCGCCTATTTGGCTATTTGAACTCGTCAATTAACTGACATTATTAGACACTAAAAATAAATGAGAGTGGTGTACTTGATTGTGGATGTTAGTTGCTGCGCACACCATACTAATATTAATATAGGTCCAATATAATAACATTATATATACGTACCGAGGAAGTAGCGGACTGCTTGCATGTAGGAGCGGTTGACGACAATGTGGTGGTGTTCATCATCATCATCATCATCAAAGACGATTGCAAGGTCTCGGTTGACGACGTGGTAGCAGTCGGAGATTAGGGTGCAGCTAAGAAGGGTGACCCCTGCGAAGACAACCAGTAACAAAGGACCGCCCACCCATCCCAACTGCGCAATGCTCCACCCAAGTGACAGCACTCCTGCCCCTATTACTCCTGTTATTATATGCGCCATTGCTGTCCATGTTGTCCCTATATTATTATATACATACACATCCATAAATTTGTCAAGATATAGCATGCTTTTCATTGCTCAATGTTCATCAACGAACAACCCATTAACATATATATATATATTACAATAATCGGTATATAATATAAGAAGAATTCTAGTACTCATATATTACGTATGTACCAGTCTTTGTAATCTGGAGATGTGTCGATCCAAAGTGCTGTTTAGATGATGATGATGAGCCCGACTTATTGATTAGTTGTTGCTCTACTCCAACTGCTACTTCTTCCTCTTCTGCTGCCCCCATATGGAATAAAATTTACAGGAACTAGTATTGATATATAGGGAGACAAAACTAACTAAAAGGCGTACATACGAGCGCGCGTGTATACTATCGGATATTTTGCTCAATAGTGAATACTAGTTGATTGAAATATTGTGGCTAGAATCGTCCTAAATTGTTTCCTAGGCCACTCCTTAATTTGTACTCACTGGTTTAAATGAATGAATGAATGATTGGCCCTCGGATCAATCAAAAGTGCCAGCATCGGGAGGGGGATAGCACCAACGAAAGAGAAGTTTCCCCTGGGCACTAACACTAATGAAGCAATCCTTCATACGACTTCCTATTTATTTATCTTCTTCAATTCGTAATTAATCTACTCGTCTATTTTTTATGTGACGCCAACCGTTGAAATATTGCTCCAATTATTTGGTTTTAGGTGGACGGCACATCTAAATATATAACTTGTACGCTTTGTGGCTCCACATCCAAATCCAGCAAATAAAATAAACAACACTATATTATATTTTGAAGTCAAAATTATTGAGAATAACCCCTATTTGATGGATTTGTATTGACAAAATTGTTGGGAATAACCCCTACTTCGGCCAATTATTTCAAAATAATCTCAATTTTAAAAATTATTTAGAATAATCCCTACTTCAACGCTTGTAGCCCACAACGATCCGATGACATTTTAAAATATGTCAAAATGTAAAATAAAAACTTTTGATATGCACATATCCATCAGAATTAATGTATATCATAGTCAAAATTAAAATTGATGATTTAAAGTAAGGTTTAATTTGTCAAAAAAAATTGTTGTAAAACTTAATTAAATCGTTGCGGGCTATGAGGGTTTAAGTATGGATTATTCGCAGCAATTTTTAAAGTTGGGCTTATTTTGGAATAATCGACCGAAGTAGGGATTATTCCCAGCAAAATCTCCATTTGTATTCTATTATATTTTGCATTCTATTATGACTTATGAGGCATCCTAGCTTAATACACCATCCTATATGGGATTCTACTGAGTTTGTTGTTATTATTGTTATTATTGTCCGAAATGCTCCTTGGCAAATTATACCGTACACCTGATGTGTACCACTCCACGGTAAACCTCAAACGTAAAATTTATTTTTTCTCAATAAAAACTTCATTAAGATTTACTAATATAAAAAGCTTGTGCGAATGCGTTTCATATATGAGATTGAGTCATTAATAAGGTTGATTAATTGACGCTAGATATTTAATTAATCAGGGGAGGGGTTATTATAACATTCTGTTAGTCATTAATTACCCCATCTCATATATGAAATGGTTCGCACAAATTTTTCTACATGTGTAAATTTGTGTTTCACTTAAGTTTACCTGAGTAAAAATTACTAAAGACTTATTGAATTATTCACTGCTCTCTCCGTCTTATTAAGATGTTCACATTTGTTTTTGGCACAATTTTTGAACTATTGAATGTACTCCACTGGAAAAGCTAGGCGCCTCATCATTTAATGAGACTTCAGTCAATCACCATGTAGTTGAACGTATATTGTGGGCTTAAACAGAGAACCCACAAATGAAGAAGACGAAATAAACGTACTACGTACTTTGATAGGCAGCTCCCTCTTAAGGAAAATACTCATCTTACATGCAATAGATAAATTACGTACACCAAATAAAACCTAGTACAACAGACTAATTTGCCTTCAGCTAGCAGTCTTGGATATACATGTGTCTATAAAATATGCAGTTGGATAAATTAAGTAGTTCATAATAATTAATTTAATTTAATTTCCTACGTATGTACATCACCGGAGTTTGGTGTCATGATGGTGCTGATTACCAATGGAGCGAAACACCCAACTGAGGACGGAAATGCCGGCGAGGGCCATGACAGCGGTCAAAGAAAAACCAGCAACAGCAGCCACGAGCAACACAGCTGCCGCTAACAACAGTGGGCTGAAGATTAACAGACATGAACCTGCAATTAGCACCAGAGACAATGACGCTAACAAGCTTAATCCCATTATATAATTACCTGAGGTGATCATAAAATGTGTTGGTATCATGCGAGGCACCTTGTTGTTATATATTTACGAGTACGTACAATAAGTTACAACTGTTGAACTGTACAAGTTATTGTTTCTCATTGATCATACGTCATGTTGGAAGTTCCATGGTATACTATTGGTATTGTGTTGTAGACTTGTAGCTCGATATAATGTCCAACGTACACTTGTTTATACGTTTCGAGGTAGAAACGCATGTTATATATCAGGAAGTATTGTCTATTCAATTGTACATGCGTTCGCACAGTTGTTGGATTGTCCCGCCCCGAAGACAAGGGGGATGGTGCGTGATTAAGGGTCTGTCATTTACCACTTCTGAAAGAGTTCGGTTTAATTTAGCTTGTTTCTTTTAATGCAAAGAAATGACACCAATGTCTAGGTGTACTTCTTTGTTGGTTATTAGAAATACCTCGTTAAATAGTTTAATAAAAGCCAAGATAGAGCTTAAATAAATAACCGCGTACCAAAATAATTAAATAAAAGTTTAGTTCGGTTACGTCTGATTCGGTTGAAAAGAACTTGCCCTAAGTTGTGACAAGAGAGGACTAAAGTAAAAATGTGTAACTAAGTCTATGTTCTTTTTAAGTTATTGAAGCTAAATTTAATTAAATTTCATTTACTTACTAGAAATTTAAGCAAACTAAATTAAATTGATGAGTTGGACATAATATTTGAATTAGTTATTTTATCACACAATTTCCTATCAAAAAGCTTTCTCAATAATGAGCTCAAGAATATATGAAAGTATACAACCAGAGCTCATTATTCAACTTAATCGAATGTAACCGAAATGAGCTTTTTTTAATAATTTCTTAAGTGGTGGGGTCCATTTGATATATGTGGGGCTCACATATGTGTGGTCTATCAATGAAAATTAAACATCCACGAAATGCAATCATTTGTCAAATTTAAGAAGTCCAATGCAGTTGATAGTCCTATCCTCCTATGTATTAAGTGTAGTGTCATGTCCATGAACTTTCTCAGACAGCTTGTGGAAGGTTTGTCAATTGCTCCTGAGAGGCTAAGAGTGCTACACTGCTTCTTCGTGTGTTCAATATATTATCAACCTGAAGTCATCACCATTGCTAGACGAGATAAACTGATTCACAAATTGAAGTACCCAATTCTTCTCAAACTATGTTGGTTACAAGGGAAGTCGATACATCTAATGGATATATTCTAATCTAACAAGGGGTCTAATAGGTGGGCATGCATGCCTTGGCCCTGTATAATTTTGGCAGAGATCTCGCAGTGGAGACTTTCTGTCAAAACTGATGTTCTGATAGCTGAATGGAAGATACCACTCCAAGCTCTGATGTGCTCTACGATTGGCATGGGTTACAATGAGAACTGACAATCTGATACAGTTCCTTAAAGTTCAATACTCATGTTCCAGATGTGCAACTCTTTCTCTGGAGTCCTTAATGTTAGTGTAATAAGTCCAGAAGCTTTTTCAAATCCAAATTCCAATTCTTTGCAGTCAACAAGGATCTTCTTTGGTCGAGACGAGGAATACGCCCCAAAGAAACCACAACCACGAACTCTCAAGGTGACCTCGTCACTTCTTTCAGACTCATACTTCACTTCCTTGATTGCCCCACCTGAGTTGAACATCTTTAGGAGCCCAATGGGAGCAAAGATGACACCACTTGATAACTCCTTTGCAGGAACCACCGTGAATACCTCATATTCTTTGGCTTTCAATGTGACAGGCAATGATGCATTTTGCGGAAGATATACCACCTCTCCTGCAATGAAGCAACCAAAATAGTTCAGCATGTGCTTTAACGTCCCACTAAATTTGCTGTTATGTGACTTTTTGCTTCAACTAACTAGTAATATCAGGCCGGGAGATTCAAATGCTGAAACATTTGCAGGTGAGCACTTACCCTTAAGATGAGCATATACAACCGCATCTCCCCTCCATCCAGCATGAGCAACCTTGCTTATATAATTTACATCGTGAGCTCGGACGATGCCACTAATTGTCCCTGGTAGTTCATCATGGACTATGTTCCTCTTTCCAACCTTGCACCAACCAGCACCTTGGCAATTAAACACTCCGATGACCCCAGTGCAATCATTCATGTTCCATATCTTCAAAAGACTGCATAATCAAGTGGAGGGTAAATCGCTGCAGATTAAGCATTTGCCACATTAATTAAACTAATCCAGATTCCAACAGACGACAATGCTAAAACTACCTCTTCCCATCTCTAGCAGGATCTATGAACAAGCAATCTCTAGTGGGCCTGCCAGGCAGCTTGGCTCTTAATATAGAACCATCAGGAAGTACCAGTTTTCTCAGTAATTTGAAGTCATGGTGTCCAGGCTTGTCACTGCAAATATCATGAAACAACTGAGAAAAAGAAACATAATCTTGTGCTAATACTTCTCTTTCAAAAAAAAAAAAACTTGTGTTAAAAAGCTTAAAAAATGACACAATAAAATTGCAACAGCATACCTGACATAAATTGCACAACCACCAACCGCACGAGCTGCTCCATGGTATTCAGCCATCGGGTGTAAGCTCTGCCACACAAGATTTTACCTTGAGAACTATGTAAAAGGTTGAGGGTTATAAGAGGCAGCAAAGAAAAAGCCGATTCAGGGAACTCACATGAAACATATCCCAATCGGGCTGCATAAACTCTCCAAGGAAAATGGTATTATATGCGACGGATGCAATATGGATGGTGTGTGATGCAGGATCCCTTGGCCAAAAATCATCAGATGCTCTTATAACGGCTGCTCTCTTTGCACTGAAACACAGATAATTTTTGTCTGTTTACTGATATAAAAAAATACAATCCTTTGAGGAAAAGCAGAGGAAGAGGTGTTGCCTAGTAGGCAGTACCTGTATAAACCATCAGTGTTGTGGCTCATGCAAGATATTATGCCATTGCCAGGGAAATTCCGACCAATTGAAGCCTCTAATGCTCTATGGTACTTCCTGGCAAGACTGACTCTTCCACCGTGACCTGCTCCTAATGTTTCAAGGATATTTTGAACGTCGACTTTCACTCCATCAATACCGCATGATGCCAGGTACGAGTGGAGTTCGTCATAGAAGTTGAAAACTTTTTCAGGGTTCACAAGACCAAGGCCGTTCTTGGCCATGGTCCCCAAGCAACCATCAGGACATTCAACATGCTCGTTTGATTGAACCCCAGGGGATGTTTTAGGATAAGCCAACTTGGAATCATAGTGCTCCATCTCGGCAACACCCGGTCTAACACCTCCCCAGTATCCAGTGATTGCATGCCACACATAGACATACTTAAGGGTGTGATCTTGTTTGATTTCCGTAATTATATCACGGAGCCCGTTCTCCACTCTGTGACCTTCTTTACCGTTCTTCTGGAATTTGTGGTTCTCCTTAATGTCAGTTAACCTATTAGCAAAGCTGAAAGGAAATAGACAAACAGGTACACCAAAAGATGAGCATCAGGTGAATGAAGCTGTTAAAGATATAATTAAGCTTGCAGCTGCCGAGCTGATGGCAAACAATATAGATGTAGGTAAAGAAATGGAGGGGCACTCACTTGGCACAATTGTCTTCTGCATGTGCTACAGCATTGGTATCCATGCCAACAGATTGCCATCCATCATCAATGATGACAAACTTTGGAGGGACTCCACCCTTCTCCAAACTGTTAAAATCAATAAAAAGCCATCAGAAAATCATCCTCGCATCAGGAAGATGCGATTGACAACATTTTTTGTACCCTGGAAGGCTAGTAAGAACTAACAAATATGATTGCAGATACCTGTACAAACCCTCCTTAACTCCCTCTGCAGTAACCTTAGTATAAAAGGCATCCCATGTGCACCAACCAAACCAGTTGAGCATGTCCGGCATCTGCATCCAGATTTAAGAATTCAAAACCATTAATTAGATGCCAAAATCAATCAAAATTGCATCTTTTTCTCAAGGCTCTTTAAATACTCATTTGTGTCAACTGAAGTACTGAACTTGTTATGTAATTGACGATAGTACACATGGCAGAAAGTACTAGAGTAAGTACCTTCTTTCTATCACGATGACAGAAAGTCTGAAGATGTCTTTCAACATTCCTGCAAACATTCATATAGAGATTTCAAAGGCAATAGCAGACAACATACTTCCGGCAACCAAAAAAAACAGGGAAATTTAATGAAATAATCCAAGTTTGAGATATGAAACATTATAACCCCATTTTCATCTATTAACATTAGCGATCCAAACTTTGAAGGTTGTCGCCTCATCCCATAGGCTATAGATTCTCTAATCTATTTCAATTCCTTTAGGGCGTCGCCTCATCCCTTCTTGTTCAGTTGCCCCATCAGACTTGTCAGTTGTCAGAACGGTTTTAACCATATCCAAACTCCCAAGTAACCAAGTCCCATTAAGTCTCCGAGATACCATCTCTGACAAACAGATCAACCTTCAAACTTGTATGACTAGAGGACAATTTGTTAAGAGTGTATGGCCAAGACACCATGGGCATGAACTCGAACCAATCTGTGACTATTATTCCCCTGTTAGCAACTCTTTCGGCGAATCCTTCTTGTAGCATATCATTATCCACATCATCTATCACTGAAACATCTTCATATTAGCATTCATATATCACTGATTCATTCTCTTATTATCAGTTGAGCCACTTTCTGTAGTAACTGCTGAAAGTGACTAGTTACGCAACAGTGGTCCAACAGCAAGATGTTTCTCGTTTAAATATATCTTCATCAATCCAAGTTATGTAGCATCAATTACGACCTCAATATATCGAGGCGCACAGGAGGCACGACATATGTAACAAACTGTGCGTCATACTCAGACTCGTGCAGCTTGAAATATTTATATTCATCTTGAATATCCTTCCACACATGACGAAGAATGGCAAAGGCAAAAGTATTACAGAAATTGTAGGACAAAATGTTGCGACCACTACACGCTTATCAATCACAATCGGGCATCTAATCATCATGAACCACGACATGTACTCGCCTCGAATAAGGTCAGTCTAAGATTCATTCAGATTTGGATGAGACTGGGTAGCAAAGTAAACGGTTATCTTAATAATGGGATCACAATAATAAGAACCAAACTCTCAACTGTGGAGGAACCACCTTCAGTTTTTGTCACCACAGACCTTAACACCGTGAGTGATTGAAGTATTTTTATTTGACAACCCTTCAAGTCTGGATTGTTAATGTTATAATTATAAGTTGGGATTACTCAATCTTGGAATTATTTTCATCAACCTTTAATTACGGATAAAACCTAGCTAATGAACCATGAACCATGAAAGAATGAACTTACTTGACAGCAGCAGTAATAACATCAAAGGGATCAGGGCCAGCAGCCACATAGACCAGATGACTTCCATTGAATTCTTCCACATTAGGACACCCTGAATAATTGACATTGATAGTACAATAATAAAGATTAAAACTTGGAAGAAATAATCAATCAGTAGAATATATTTAAATTGAAAAAAAGAAAAGCATGCATACCACTCTCTAAACAGATTTCAAGCTCATCTTGGTCATTCCCCTGAAGGACAGCCCTGAAGTCTCCCTCAAGAATAGGAAGGAACACAACATATGTGGGTGTCTGATGATGATCAGCAAAAGGGTGTTCAACAATTAAGAATTGTGTCTCAAAGGGAATGTCTTTGGCAGAGTCACCCATCCTCTGAGTCATCCACCACATCTTGAACCTGAACACGCACATGAACCTCAACCCCCTCAGCTTGCCAATGGGGAACACTCTGCGGCTCCCTTTATGATCAGACTCAACCCCGATGAAACCCCCGTTGCAACTGAGGGCATTGGCATGTCCGGCGTCGGGAGTGACAAAGACATTGTCGTGAACATCTGTCAGAACAACAGCATTGCCCAATGCCACTAGCTTCTTTTCTGACAAACTTATTCCTGCCCCGATCGTCATCTTAATTAATTTTCTTACAAAATCAACTCAATTCTACTGTACTACTTATAATGAATTCAATGCAAAGGAAAAGGAAAGAATACAATGTATGTATGTATGTGAGATTATTGGTAACGTTTTTGGATGAGATTGAGATGGAGATGAGAGGGTGTCGCAAGTATACCACCCTTTATATACTTGCTCATTCTCTGTCTTTCATGCAAGACAGGACACAGGAGTGTTTTTCAATTGGATAATTTTTTTTAGGCGACAAACAAGACAGGAGTGCACCTTTCTTTTTTTAGAATGAGGTACTGTAGTGTGTTTGCATAGTGTAATTTTTTTACTTTTTAAAATCAAATTAATGGTGAGAATGAGATGCTCCCTTCCATTTTGACTAATTAAATAAATAAAAAAACGAAGAGAATTAGGTACTCCCTTTCATTAATTAGAATTATTTTTTAATTAAAGAGAATGAGATACTCCGTAAGTTATTATGCCAATATGCCATATGAGGTAGTAGGTGGCGCGCGCGGGAAGACAAAGGACTCGTTAATCCCACAACACGTCACTCCCGCGTCGATTTGATTTACTTATCAGATGTTCTATTTATAACTTGTAAAGTCGTAACTCCTATACATACACCGTGTAACTTATAAAGTGTACCTTTGCAATTTTGGGTAAATTCAGCTTACTAGTTGATTTTATTTGCCATGTTTTATTTAGATTGAGACGACGCATCCCACACAATATAATGATTAGCTAGCTAGATATGAGAATAAAAAATCAATCGATGATTTGCGACCTTTGCCTTGTGGTGAGAATGAGTTGGATGATCAAGATCAGATCAGTCGGAAGAGGAGGACATCGATCTAAATATCAGGCAGCAAAGCCTTCTACGTACAACGAGATCGATCTTCTTAGAAAAATATCTGAGCTACGTACGTACTTTGGAACAGATCAGATATTCAGATGACTTGGGCATCTTTCAAACAATGTATTCATCGATCATTTCTTATTTCAAAAGGCAATTAATTAACAAGTGGCATTTTGCAAATGAATAGTGCTTGATTCTTATTTCAATGGCTATTAAAGTGCATTGCATTGCATCCATCAAAAAAATATCTCTCACACTTTATACAAAAAAGCTTAGGAGAAAGCGTATAAATTAAAGAGGTGGCGGGTTAATGATTGGGCTGCTTTGCGGGCAGAAATTTTGGTAAAAGAAATACGGCAGTGTATCATGTATGCATGTGAATTCTGATCAAAGAAAGATGAACCTATTAGAAATGTGCAAATGTGTGGTCGCTTAAACTAGATTTGTTTTAACCGCCCGTTCAGTATCAATGTATCACGGACGGGGTCCCGATTCTTAGCTTCACCGCAAAAATACAAATCGAAAGTCCATAATATTGTGTTCATATTTTCATGTGTCTTGTAATGTATCAATGGATGTTTATTGATTGTACATTTAAATGAAAAATTCAAATGATCGAATTGACTATGGTTGAACATGAAGATAACATTTTTACGTGGACACGACGTGGAACGTAATTAAGTACTTAAGTAGTGAATGCGTAAACGCGATCTGAGGTGCAGGTGTGATTCTTGAGGTTGGAGAGGTCCAAGTCTTAATTATACAAGGAAGACCAGGCAATAATCAAAACGTTTGAGTCATTATTACGGCTTGCCAATTGGCGTGTCGCCACATCAGATATTTAGATGGCTTTCACACAACATATCTACCTCAAATTCAGTCATTCAGACTTCAGAGAGCATAGGAATTAACTTATCTAATTCGGTGACATAAAAAACAACTTATCTTAATTCGGATCCAGCTGTGCTTATTTGTCAATTAAGTCACACGGTTTCATCTTACGCTGTGTTTGGTTTGTCAGTATTATTACAGTTTAGTTTTTTTCAGTTCAACTCGGTTCAGTTTTTTCCAGTATAGTTCGGTTTTATTTATAATTTTAACTTAATTTGTAGCCATCTAAGTAAGCATTAGGCGTACGTTCTTTAGCCACGTAAGCAAGCCTTCACCTACAAACAATTTCTGGCCATCATTAATCCGCTCAGGGGAAAAGTCGAACAAGTTGAGATTATTCTGAAAAATATATTAATTTAGGATTATTTTGATATAATGGCCCTAATTTGTGATTATTCCCATCAATTTTACCCTTGATATTTAACCACCTTTTTTTGATGATGGGATGAGGTGATTTTTGTGCGTTGTGACTTGTGAGGCAGAGTGTACTGGGAAGGGAAAGGGTACGTAACAGAGTGGGCTCGGCCCAATGATATAAGAGCAGGGCCAACCGCCCAAGCGGTGGGTAAAAAAGAAAGAAAACGGAAAGGATGAGGGGAAATGCGGAATCGAACAATAAGAAAGAAGAGACCTACAGGTCTACAAATGTATGAATTTCTTTAGTGGTACATAGTCGTCGACTTGAGCTCGGAATTAGTCAATAGATGAGATTATCAATTTATCATACTCCGTAGTTAATGAGATAGAACTATAGAAGAGACTTGTCAATCCCTATTCCCTTCTACATTACTGCTGATAGTTAATGAGATGGAATGTTCAAAGTTCAATTCGCGTGCCCCTGAATCTAGAAACAACGATTGGAAATTACATCCCGAAAAGATTGTGTTAACCTGTTTTATATATTAGATAAGGTATTAATGACTCATCGTTTACACAATAATGACCCCCTACCTAATAAATAATGAACCCTATTACACAGTCTCATGTATGAAAACACAATTTTTTCTCTCTCCAAAACGGTACGATTTTGTGTTAGCTAGTGTTGTATAATTTTTCCATCTTTGCTGTAAGTGGGTATGTTAATTAGTCGGAGCCTCGGAGGCATCTTATTGAAATTCTTTCGAGCTAATTGAAAGTCAAGACTTGCTTGGTTGCTTCACATTCCCATGGAATTATGAGAATCCTATGAATTATTTCTCGGGTTTAGTTTGGTTGTCAAGTATACATATGAATGTTGTTCGGACTTGTTCCCATGGGAATCACTTTCTCACAAAATTATGGGAATTTTGTTCCCAGACCCCCCTTAGAGATTATGGTTTTCCCATGAGATTTTCATTCCGTAGTTGATCCAAATAATTTTACGACTTTCGCATACTTCTTCCATTCCTATAATTTTGCAAACAAAAACTATTGTGTACACCGGTCTCACACTAAGGTTAGTGTGAGACTGGTTGTAACAACCCTTACCCTTAACCTTACCCAATAAAACAAAACAAAATAACCCCCCTTCTTCTCCTTCTCTCCTCTCTCTCCTCCCTCAAACAACAAAACTAGATCTCACTCACTCACTCACCTCTCTCTCTCCTCGAATTCCCCCCACCCGCGCGCATGGCGGTACCACCGACGGTCACTCGTCGTCGTGACACACCCAAACGAACCCGGCGAACGTGTCTGCCCCTCGTGGTGGCCTCGCCTTCCACTCTCTCTCTTCACCCGGATCTCTTTCTCTCTCCGCACCCTCGTGGAGGTGATAAAGACAGATGGATGGTAGTCCGACACTGGGGCTTTCAGACGGTGTTGGTGTTATTAAAGTCGTCGATTTCATCGTTGGAAGTTTTAGATTTGACCTCTTTATCACGCTCATGCTCGAAATGAAGATGTACCTGATTCCATTCATATCCCATTGATATTTCAGAATTTAAGGTGTTTGAGTTTAAGTATAGTTGATGGGTGGGAAGGTAAGCGGATATCTTGGAAACATGTTATTGATGCACCTAAACTCGAAACGTTAATATACCATGGCCCTTTCTGGGCACGTTTTAATTCTGTTAGGGGGTTATGTACCTTTTGTTTTGTTTTGTTTTTTTGGAGAGGATGGAATTAAAAATGACTCATTTACAAATGAAAAATGAGCTTTAAAAAAAATGAAAAATGACTCCTTTACAACTGAAAAATGACCTTCACAACTGAAAATCGACTCATGTAAAACTGAAAAATGGCACATACATGTTGTCTGAAAAATGACCCCTTTACAAGTGAAAAATGACCCATGTATAACTTAAAAATGACCCCTGTAAAACTGAAAAATGGCAGACATATATTGTCTGAAAAATGACCCATGTACAACTGAAAAATGACCACTTTACAAGTAAAAAATGACCCATGTGTAACTGAAAAATGACTTATGTACAAGTGAAAAATGACCCATTTACAAGTGAAAAATGACCCCTGTAAAACTGAAAAAATGTCAGACATATATTGTCTGAAAAATGACCCCCTTTACAAGTGAAAAACGACCCCCATACAACTGAAAAATGACCCCAATGTTAAAACTGAAAAATGACCCCATACACACTGAAAAATGACCCCCATGTTAAAACTGAAAAATGACCCCCATACAGCTAAAAA
>ONZK01001677.1:26985-65204 GCA_900322385.1 Pharnaceum exiguum | reverse complement strand
TTTTCAGTTTTTTAATATATATTATTTTAGTATATGTTTTGTAATTTTTTACTGTGAAATGTAAACTTATTAATATTTATTGAACAAATAGGTCGGGTCGGCCGATTCCGGGCTCGGGTTGTGTTTTTCATGTTCATAATCCACTTTTTTTGGGGTCGGTTTACGAGTTAATTTTGAGTCAGGTAATTTCTGGCGGGTATTGGTATATATAATACTTTAAATAAAACCTAATTAACAGGACTCGTAAAATAGGACCAGAACAGATAATCTGACTAGTAATTGTAATAATATCAAAGTTTCTTCGCGCCTAAGACCATGGTGCTCCGTCTCTGGACCCTGCTCGATGACCTCGGGCAATGAATCCCTTGTCCAGAGCTATACGAAACGACAAATAAAAGATCTTAAAACATCAATGCTCAAATCTAGAAAAGAATCAAAGATGCAGCCGATCATATGTAGATGAAAACTAAAACCTGACATATTGAGATGAATTGTGAGGCCCAGGGACTAAAGTACTCTACCCTTAGTTCCACTTATTTTTCAATTTTCCTTATTAGTTTTAAATGATGAAGATAAATTTAAGGTAATTTGACATAAAATGAAGAGAAAGATAGAGAATTGTCGATCTCTACCACTCCACTTAAAATCATGTTTTTTTTTGGTATAAAGGGGGCACTGAGGGCAATAAGAATCGAACCCTCAACCTTAAGGATAGAAGATGTGCTTTCTATCACTTGAACAACTCCCCCTTCTTACTTAAAATCATGTTTAAACTAAAGTTTGAAAGATAAAATTAGAACCGGATATAATAAGTTTAAACTGCCGAGTAGGGGAGGAAAAACCGTACAGTATGGAGTAGGATATTAGAATGATGATTGATGACAAAAGACGTTCTAGTCTTCTAGAAGCAAAGTGACCCACAAAGTGAGTAATGGGCGACAAGTAGAAATTTGGGGTCACACTTGGGCTAAATTGGGTAGGGAAAGGATTACAGTTCAGTAAGGGTCCCTTCGTCCTCTTGTTTCTCACGTTGATTTGTTGGTACGCCTTGCTTGCGAGCTGATTTTGATCATGGGTGGGCCTGAGTTCCCCCCTCCCAATTTCCCCGTTTATTTGAGACATCATACAAAGGAAAATCGGACTACTAATTTGATACGGATCACATTTTTTTTTAAAAAAAAGGAAAAAGCCTATCCATAGGTACCCATATCAGGCGAAACTATAGATTAATAGGCCAGAGCACTAACCGCTCCTAGTGGGATTCGAACCCTAATCTCCGGTGTGAAAACCAGGGCCGAAACCATTAAACCAAGTACTACTTGGTATTTGATACGGATCACATGTTTATCACTCTCTTTTGTTATTTTATTATTTGTTTTCTTTTTTCCTATCATTGCGAGCTGTTCGATAGAAACCTCATTACTTTGATATACTCGGTTTTTTAGAGTTGAACTCAACTGAAGAAACTTAACTTCGTATTTAATTGTTTTGTCACTTGATTATTTATGAAAACTTTATCAATATTGCGCATATACAAAACTTAATAGTAAGACCTTTTCACTAATATACTAATAACTACAAATGAATGTCGGATCAAATATTTTGACGTTCGAAAATTACAAATTGATCTAATAAAACTAAACTGAAATAAATTGAATTGAACTAAATTGAACGGAATTTTAGTGCTAAATAAGAGGCCGATACTCGTATGCACATGATTGTACATTTGTACACGTACATGGGTCGGGATCAACGTGACTTATTGGTTATCCAGGTTCACTAGCTTCTAGAAGCCCATAGTTATCCTGCTATTCTTGAGTATTTACTCCTGAGTCCTGAGTAGCTAATGTAAGTGCAAAATCTAGGGGCTACAGTCCTTGCATCCCAGGAATAAAAACAAACAGAAGAAAAGAGATGAGAAAAAGGCCTAATTTTTAACTATTTCCAAATACACCATTTAAAGCTGGTTGTTTAGCAAATCAAATATCCATGAGTCAGTCTATGCACACTTATTCATTCACTTAAACTTTGTACAGATAATTAATATTGACATTTTTTATAGGGCATAGGGATAATTAAAAGTTGTGGTTTATTCCTTTCGATGCGCTCAAGAATTATTTTAACTGTATCACGCAAAGCTCCAATTGTTATTTGCTTTCAAGTTTTTCATTGTGATTTTTTTTATGTGTGTAAAGGGAGGCACCGAGGGTGATAAGAATCGAGCCCCCAGCCTTAAGCGTTGAAGGAGTGCTCTCTGCCACTTGAACCAACTCTCTCCTCTTTCATTGTGATTATTATTATTATTATTATTATTTTGTTGGTTTACTATTTTTCATCCCATCAATTATCCAAAAAAAATGAGTAAAATTTTGAAATTAAATCAATTCATTCATCAATCAGCAAAGGTAAATTGGTATTAAGTACAGTAACAAGAATCCATCACATGCATGTTGGGTGCAATGTATACAATCAACGCCACATTCAAAAGCAATGACTGAAAAGAGTGTGTTCTAGTTCATGACATCCTAATAAGCGACGCGCATCATTGGTTTCCTATCCTTCTAAGCTATGGAATGCTCCAATGTTGTAACATTGTATCATTACTAGGTTTCTTGCTCGTGCGATGCACGATACACAATTTTATTTTCATATTATCTTATATAATATATATAAAAAAAGAGTTTGATTTAATTTAGTTTGGATTTCACTTTAGTTATGATTCAGCCTTTAATTTTTATGTAACAATGTAGGATTCTAAGTGCCCTTATGTAGAATATAAATTTTCCCAATAAACAGGAACTAAATACGTCCGTACCTGAAGTATTATAATAACAGCATCAATTGTTAAATCAATCCTTTTTATACCGTTGAGATTTATAATGCCAAGTGTATATGAGTCGAACTTGCACATATTGAGCCCCAATTTAGATAAATTGTTATATGTATGATTTCTATTTATCAGGAAATAATTTCCATTCAGGCTCTGCTTTTTATATGTTTCAGTTCAGTTAAGTTCAGTTTTTTCCAGTTAAGTTCATTTCAGTTTCTTCTATTTAATTGTTTAATTAGTTATATTTACATTATAATTCATTCCAGTTCAGCTAAATTCAGTTCTTTCCAGTTAAGTTCAGCTCTTTCCAGTTAAGTTCAGCTCTTTCTATTAATTTTTTCCAGTTAAGTTCAATACAGTTAAGCTTTCAACCAATACAAAACAAAGCCTTAGACATTAAACAATAACATTTTAAAGAATTTGGGCCTAAGTTTATAGTTTTCCCATAAAAATTGAAATTGATTGGGTTGGATGAAATTACAATGTATTATTACACTTTGTTATATATATTATGAAATTACAATGACGAAGTAAGCATTTCTCTTTATGATTAGTACACTTTGTTATATATATTATTAATGGTGATTTTTTTTTTCTTTGAGAGATGCACACACAAAGTTTCCATCGGAACGAATGGATAAAATTTCAGCTAGAATTTAATGGAAGCAATTGTGTTGGCTACCAATTCTTCAACGTTGAGGCCACTTAAATTCTCTCAAGTATTTATATATTTTTTTTTTAAATTAATCCCTTTGAAAATCAATCGGTGATGACATGTTGTACATTAATCTTTTTTTTTTTGAAGGGACATGCTGTACATTAATCCGTTGACAAAATTTGATGGATTTTCATGGTCCCTTTTTTGATGGATCTTTTTAAAACATATATTATTGCTACTATTTTAGCTTTTTTTTTCATTTTTTCTAGAGAAAAAAAAAGAAGAAACGGTGTATATGTCCTATGTTCATGGGAGAACTTTTTTTTTGTTGTCACTCTTTCATTGGTGTTTTTTATTTCCTATGTGTCATAGCTCATATCACTCCATCCCATGTGGCACACCTTAGAGCTCTTGAAAAATGGCTCAAGTGTATTACATCCTATGTAGCATGCTTAAGAGCTCCTGAAACATACCTCCTATATATATATGTATAAGATTGATAGTGCCTTACCACTCTTGAACATTTTTTTTAGGGGAACAATTGAACAAACTTAACAAATACACGCTTTTCTTTTGTAAGTACAAAGGAAAAAAACTTGTTATTAGTACCGTGCGAGTCAGTTAGGCATATATATGATCAAAACTCATAAGTGAGTGTTTTATTACTAGTAAAGGTTGTGCGATGACATTAAGAAGAAAATATCATTTAAAAGGGAGCTCATGTGCAGAAACTAAAGATTACAATTTTTTTAATTTATTCGTTTATGTTTTTTTTGGGTGTAAAGGGGGCAATGAGGCCGGTAAGAATCGAGCCCCCAACCTTAAGGGTTGAAGGTGTGCTCTCTACCACTTGAGCAACACTCTCTTCTTATTCGTTTATGTTTTTAATTGGTAGAAAAAAAATACATAAAGATGATTGAACAAAAATTGGGAACATGGTTGAAAAAAATGGCCAAAGATAACAAAAGCTGATAGTATTGTACCAATGCCTATCATATATATGAGTGTGGTGACCTCTTCAAGCAAAGCAATTAATGTTGAAGTGGATTAGGATAATGGTGCATTCATGATCATAAGCGGATGAAAATGAAAGGAAAATGATAAGAAGGCAGGCTGGCTGGCTTAGAATATAAAATCCACGTATGAGATGAGATGAGAATTGAGTACTGAAGGAAAGGGACACGGCGCTCTCATTATATTGCATTGCTTCTAGAATATATGTAGGCCATCAAACAAACAAACTAAACAAGGGGCAAGGCATACTTTTTGTATGGCTAAGCTAAGCTCACAACGAAGTCACAATATATATAGGTAAGATGATGAATGAAGAAGTATTATATTATAGTATCCCCTAAATTCCATCACCAAAGCAAAGCAAAGCAAAGCCCACAGTACACAGCCAATTAATTAAGCTAGCTCCCCACTTGAATTTCCCACTTTTTCACTCCCATTTTCACTGATTCAGAATCACTACTGATTTCCTTTACATTACTCCAGTATTTTAAACCTTCATTTGCGCGCTGCGCTTTATACATACATTTGTCTATCATCAATCATATTTAATCCCCAAAAAGGTTGGCCAAATTCTCCCCCAAGCCCCACAATCTCAGACCCACACAATTATTTTGCCTGAAGTTAAGTAAATCTAATCTACACTGGGCTACTTAATCATATCATATCATATCATATCATATCATATATACTCTGTTCTCGATCATAAATACAACAGTAACAGTAACCCGTTAGCTCAGTTTATCAAACTCTCTCCACAAATTAAAACCAACCCAATTCAATTTCAATGTCTCAAGCTCTCACATTCACGTTGTTCATCCCAAATTGTACCATCTTTCCACTCAAATACCCAAAACCATCCCTCCATAACAACAACAACAATAATAATAATGTTAGAATGATGGTGTGCAGAGCGGCAGCGGTTGAATACGCAGAGGCCCCCACATCGTCATCGTCATCTAGCAGCAGCAAAAGCAATCGGGGCCCACGAAGACAAACAAGGAGCAGCAGCAGCAGTTTGTATGATATCCTTGGATTGAATAATCACAACGCATCGACGGTGGAGATCAAAGCAGCCTACCGCAACATGGCTAAGCTTTACCATCCTGACGCTTCATCATTGGAATCATCGGACGGCAGAGAGTTCATGGAGATCCACAGTGCCTACGAGACCCTCTCCGATCCTACGGCTCGCGCTCTATACGATCTGTCCCTTGGAATTGGTCTTGGTCTCCGGCGTAACAGATACTCTGTTTCTGTGTCTGTTGATCATCGCCGAACATCTCGCCGGTGGGAGACAGACCAATGTTGGTAGACTCCATCATCATGATCATCACTCTAACTATGTAAATTATTATTTTTAAAGATCCCCCCTTCTTCTTTTTTTATATATAATTTTGGGGATTTGCCATTAGCAATCTGTAGGTAGGTAGGTAGGTAGGTTTTCTGTATCCTATTACGAGTAGTACAATTTACAAGCAGCAACTACGTACAGTATAATGCACGTCTTTTTTGTACTGGACTATAACTGTAACAACCCGTATTAAAATCCCATCAAGCTAATAATAAGACTTTCACCCTTTTAAGCTTTAATTAAGTTATGAGTTTAATTGGTGACTTCTCATTTTAATTGTTTGAATCTACCCAATATGTTCGCTCGGATTGACCATTACAATAACAATAATGCTCCGAAATATCAAATTGGTATATTAAGTTACACCGCTTCCCCAAATCTAGTATATTAAGTATCGCCCAAATTAGTTTATTAACTAGCCTTCGATGTCAAATTGGCCAATTAAAAGTTTAAATGAGACGGAAATTTGAAGCTCTTCATAAAATAATATTTATTTAATGTTGTTCATTTTATTTTCCTTTTATTTCCCCTCCTTCCATTAGTTATTACTATTCATTTCTTTTTAATAATTTGGTAAAGTAAAAAAATAAAGGAAAATAAATTAAAAATTAAAAAAAGAATTATTGCTTCGAATCTTTGCCTCGTTTAAACTTTGAATGGGCCAAGGCCAATTAAAATACTAATTTGGCATCTAAGGTCAATTAATATATCAATTTGTTAGTGTCAATACTTAATATATCAAATTGACGAAGCAGTGTAATTAGACTTGGCAATCGGGTCGATTAATCGATTTTCGGGTTCAGTTGTTTCGAGTTTGTTTTTTTTTGGGTTCGGTCATTTTCGGTTTGTACTTTTCGGGTCGGGTTCCGGTCGGGTCGGGTTTGAGCCAATGAGTTTGCATATATTGTTTTGTTCGATAAAAATATTATTTTATTAATATTTAAACATTTTTTAATATTTTATTATTTTATTATATTTTAATAAATTAAAATTGTGAAATACGGAGTATACATTTATAAATATTTTATTCGACAAACGGGTCGTTTCGGTCAGTTTCGGGTTCAACCCATATTTTACCCTTTTTTTCGAGTTCGGTCAGTTTCGAGTTCGGTCAAATTTTTCGTGTTCGTGACCCAGTTTTTTCGGGTCAGATAAATTTCTTCCGGGTCTAAGTGTAATATATTATACCAATTTGGTATTTTGGGGAAATTTACACCCATCGGTTCTCCTTTTCTTCCCTTTTATTCTTTGTCAAGTGTTTGTTCAAAGAACATATTCATGTTTTCATTCCGTCATTAAAGTGGAGGATTCCCTGAGAATGTTTTTTTTTTTAAAAAAAGTGGTGTGATATTATCTCATTTCATCAACAAATCATAAGATGTATAGTATTAGTATATATATCTTGTGTATCTAATTAAGTAAGAACCGTTTATCAACGTACATAACCTACAAACAAAAATAAAGACTTGAAAGAGTGTACAAGTTAACCAAACAACACAGGAGTGTATTATAAGTTGATGTTATTAGTAATTTTGCGTGAAAATAACTTCAAACACACACGAATTTTGAGTGGTGATTTAGACAACCATAAGCTTCTTTATTATTGACAACAATCAATTACTATAGGACTAATATATTAACTACTATAATATGCTAATATAAACAACTTTCAATACATGCCTAACCAAAACCATGATACTACTATTGGACAAGCATAATTTACAACTTCATATACTCGCCTAACCAAAACCATGCATATAACTAAACACGCGCTTTTCGTAGGTAATTGTGTCTAAAAACACTAAAAAAAATTGCAACGTGCGAGCGAGTTAGGCGTATGATCAGTGGGTGGTTTACTTGTGAAAGTTGTGTACGTACTCATGTATGTAGTAAATGGATATGCTTGAATTTTGAGGAATCATATTCGGGCGATTGGGAAGAAAATGAAATTCTAGAAGAATTAATTAATAGAATTCATTTCTACGAAAATAAAATTATGAAATGACTTTTGTTTATTCTTTTGGTTAAAAGTAAGTTCAAAAGAATTGAAGTCCCCAATTCTTATGTACATATATACAGTGTACACTTAGACTTAATCTTTTTTATTAATGTAATGCAACATATTTATTTAATTCAACTTTAAAATATAATATCATTAGTTACTTTTTGACTACTATTAGTTATCATATACTATATAATTAGTCACTTTGTGGACACTATTAGCCAGTATCACATATATTACTCATAACTTTATCACTATTAGTCACCCAATTTATGTGTATACCGAGTGTACCAAAGACTTGGTGAAAAAAAGTTGCCTAGTAAAAAAAATTGATAGCATAAATTGCTTCATCATATATATGCATGTATTCGGGTCGATCTTTTTAGCTATAAAATGTTGAATTGGTTTATGATAATGGAATGGTGCCAGTGCATGCATAATAACAGCGCGCATAAGTATATATTTTTTTTTATAGAAGGTTAGGAGTCGGGGTCCTGAACTGGGTTGTACCCATCTCGGACAGACCCAATTCTACGCGGAGCAGACACTTGGAGAGGGAGTTGGGGGAAATATCCCTCCAAGTGTCCCTAGTGAGGGTTGAACTTGGGAAGGATCCCAAGTGACAACCTTACCACTAGACCATCCCTAGGTAAACAATACGAAAGCTATACTGTATTACGCATTTTGTTAATAATCGACCTTAATTAGTGATGTGAATACTTTTTTGAATCTCGGTCGTCCCGTCCAGTAAAATATTCCTCGACTTCGCCATTGCTCCAACATATTTCAATCTCTACCCGTAGCCCATCAACCTCCAAGTCTACTACGGAGTATTTAATTCACTACTGCATGAAGACTTGTTCCAATATCACGGAGAATAATAGAGTGACCCGGTAGGTCGGAAACTCGATAGTGTAAATATGGATTCTCTCATTAAAATTAACAAATTATCCCTCTTAAATTTTAGAAAGAGATAGAGAGAAAAGTTAGTGGGTCATTGACCCGAAGGGTTAGAGAAGATTTAATTTTTCCCAATATCACGCTCGATCGCAGGACTTAAAACAATTTTTTTTCTCACGAATATATTGTGGGCATGAGCCCAATAGATGACAGACAAACCCCATTTACGCATTATCGTTTTGGTCCTATCCTTCTTAGGGACTTAAAGCTCCAAGCCTCCTACCCCAACGTTGGAACACCGAAAAATGGCGAGTAAACTTCTACTCTTGGTTCACACCAACAAAAATACTACTCTTGGACAAGCATGATTTACAACTTTTTATACATGCCTAACCAAAATCATGCATATAACTAATTAAACACGCGCTTTTCTTCGATATATGTGCCTAAAAACCACTAAGTTTCTTCTTTTAGTAATTTAACGTGGGCGTTAGGCATATATATGATCAGTGGGTATTGTTAGCATAAACTGCTTCATCATATGTGCATGTATTCGGGTCGTACTTTTTTGCTATAAATGTTGAAATAGTTTAGGATAATGGAACGAACGGTGCAAGTGCATGCATAAGCTAGCATATGTAAACAATACGAAGGCTATACGCTATGACACTAATTATACGGAGTAGTACTATATAGATACACGTTCGATCGCATGAGATGGGACTCGAGAGGTGAAACAAATTAGGCGGAAAGGGCAAAAGCCCGAGGACATCGCCAAGCCTAACTGGCTTCATTAGCTAATTTAGGGTTAAGGGGGCAAGACAAGCACACACAGTTGAGTAGAGTACGTCGATTTGACGCGTAGCAATAATAATACACTATAAAGCTGATGAATTAAGACGCCTAAGTATTTCATTTTATCTCCGCACTCTAATCTCAATCGCCTTAAGATCTCCTTCGTTCTCATTTGTTTCGGCTTTCCCATCATCTTCGCTTCTTATTCAGTATTATATTCAGTCCGTAACCACATTATTATCTTGAGTAAATTAGAACTGTACGTACGTACGTAGGCCATTTCCCTCTCCTATTATCTAGCAACTGATCACATATCTTTTTTTTACATAGAAGCCAATTCAATCCAATGTCTCAAGCTATCTTCACATCCCCATTCACAATCGGAATCACCCCTACTAGTTGTATTTTTTCACACAAATCCCAAAAATTGTCATTTCACTTTCACAGCAACAATACTAATACTACTACTACTACTACTACTACTAATAACAATAATGTCAGAGTGATGCCGTGCAGAGCTAGGGCTCGATTCTTCGCAGAGCCCTCATCTACATCAAGCAGCAGCAGCAGAAGAAGCTTGTACGATGTACTGGGGCTGAATCACAAAGCATCAAAGGTCGAGATCAAGGCTGCCTACCGCACTTTGGCTAAGCTCTACCATCCTGATGTTTCATCATCATCATCGTCATCGTCGGATGGCACAGACTTTATGGAGATACACAACGCCTACCAGACCCTCTCTGATCCTACGGATCGCACCCTCTACGATATGTCCCTTGGAATTGGTCTTCGCAGCACCAGATACTCTTCCTCTTCCTCTTCCTCTTCCTCTGTTGGTCGCCGTTGGGAGACCGACCAGTGTTGGTAACATCTATATATATCTCATTTACTGTATATTATGTATAGAGTTACTGAGAATGATTATATATATGTTCGTAGTATTACATAGACAACAATAAATGTAATACACTTCTAGATTGCCTTATTACTAGCTAGTGCTATTACTTTCTGTATTAAATGTCTACTTGATCGATTAGTCGATCTAGCACTTAGAAAGATCACTTTCGGAGTATCAAACTAAAGTCTACACAAGTGATCGAGTTTACACCCAAAAAAAAGTCTACACAAGTGAGTACGCGTACGAGTACGAGTACCGTACTATTCTCAGCTGTCTGTTCTGTTGATCTATATAATGAAGAATTGAAGTTTATCGTTAACATTTTCCTTCTTTTTAAATACTCTCCGCCTTTTGCCCATTTTTGAATGAATGCAATTGCAAACACGTAAATACTACTCCCTTAATGCTTTGAATTATGGTCACTCTAGCCTCAAAATGATCTTTATTCAGTCATGGCTTTGTTCATTTCAACCAATGTAATTAAAAAATTTACTTTAGCTTTCTTCTCTTTTTTTTGTCTGAGCCTAGGAATTTTTCAGCTTACGATTTCCACTTCAATTAGTTTAATAAATCGTTCCGTAGTATCGCCAGAGGATCGGGGCATATATACTATCAATGTCAATTTCAAGGGTCTGTGCAATAATCAAAAGAGAGAGGCCCTAAAAATTTAAGGGAACCCAAAATTTATCAGGGGCAGTAAATAACTTTATAATCATTGCAATAGTCTTTCAGGGGCAAAAAAGAAAATGATGGCATTAGGGGCAAAATTCTAACAAGTATTTGTTATATCGGGGGTATACATATACCGGATGGATTTATGAATAATAATAAAAAGATTGACTAAAAACATTAAAAAGGTGACTGGTGGTATATGTTGAAATGCTTTGGAAAAAAATAAGAATGGGAGAAATTTTAAAAGCCGTATAATAATTCAGGCCTTGAAAAGTTATGTAAAATCACTCCATTACATAAAAGAAAGTTTGATAGAGAGAAAATATTAGAATAACCCCCTTTAATAGAAAAGAATTATCTGTTTTTTTTATTGGTTGTTAGATCTTCGGTGTTAAAAAGAACACGAGTATTACCAAAAAAACAAGTGATGAGTAATATAAAGACAAAAGAAATGGATATAAATTAGCAAAATTACCATGAATAATCTCAAGTTTGGCCGGATATCCCGTAATAATCTCAAATTTGTAAATTACCTCCAACAATCCAAAAATTGACCCCCTATATGCCTGAACAAGCTAGTGATTTATGGCCGGGCCATTTCCAGTGTACCTTACATGCGTGGTATCTTTGACAAGTGTTGTGTATTTAGATGTGATGAATTACATTAAAACAACGCATGCCTCATGAACCCGAAAAAGATAAAAATTATTCATGTGAGAATGATCGATGTGTTTAATCTGAGTCAACAACCGTGGAGTTAACAATCCCCCAATAGGTTATGTGGAAATTGAATAAGCAAACGCCTTGCCAAATCGATGCCACGCATGCAATGTACACCAGAAATGGCACGGACATAAATCACTAGATTATTCAGGTATATAGGTGGGCAAGTTGGGATTATTGAGGGTGATCTACAAAACTTGAAATTATTGTGGGATATTCAGCCCAACTCGACAGAAATCACTAGATTATTCGGGGATATAGGTGGCCAAGTTGGGATTATTGAGGGTAATTTACAAACTTTGAATTATTGTAGGATATTTAGCCCAACTTGGGATTATTCAGCGTAATTTTACTATAAAAATTACACAATTTCAGTTGCCACATTTGTCGCCTAAGGTGTCAACAAAGATTCGATTTAAAAAAATAAAATAACGTATAATATCATACTCGAAAGTTAAATAGTCGGAATTCAGAAAGGGGATATGTTACATATGCATAATTACGAAGAAGCAAGTGCCGAGGTAGTGGAAACACCATAATGTATAGGCATCATAAAGAGAGAATGGGCAACACAAGCAACTCCTAATGGTAATTGCGGAGTCAATGTGGTGGTGCATTTGAATGGGCAATTCTCTGGTGAACGGGCATGTCATTAGTGAGTTCAGGGAACCACTCAACTCACAACAGGGGAAACCGGAAAACCCAATGCTGCACAACTAGGCTTTTATGATCCTAGACGCGAGACACCAAAGTTACAGGTACTCCAAGATTGCGGCAAAACCATTCTGGGAAAAGAAGGGAAATAGACCTAAATTCACATCTTACTATTATTTCTTTCCAAATCAACAACAGCCTGAAACTGCCAAGGATAACCTTGAATAGCCTGGGCGGAAACTACTCAACCAAGACTTCATTTCAACCCCCCGAACTGGGAGAAAACTGGTGCAACAGAAAGGAAACAAAATATTCCTATACAAAGTATTCCACCTACAGTCCAGGAAGAAAAAAATAAACAAAACTATCTTCGAGGGTAAATACACCGCCTGGGATCATTTACAGGTCATCAGCATGGAGTTGATGAGATGGATGAGAACACGGATGGTCGACAACTCAGCAGCGGTGGCGGTCTGAAGGCTGCGTTGATGGTTCAATATTTGGCAAACCTGCTCCAAAATTGGACGCACATGCACAGCTATCATAGGATCATGTGGGGATATGCAAGTAGAAACATCCGTCATCCAAGCAAGTTTTCTAGTCATATCCTTAGTAATATCACAAGCTAGCTGCTGCAGGAGAGAAAGCAATACACCTTGGCTCAACGGGACAGGGACTACCGACAGAAGCCGCTGCAGGTCAACCTAAAAAATACACACAAATACCAGTCCAGTCCATCAATATACTCACTTTTCATATCTTTAAGGTGCACATGTGGCTGCAAGACAGCAACGACTACACCCCTAGTGGAAATCCCACAAGTACTATTGCAATTCATCCGGTGCATAGAAACTTAAAAGTCAACTTGTATTCTAACTCAATGTTAACCACATACAAATATTTTCAGAGAGTATTAGGAAAAAGACAATTGAAGAGAAAGCAGCAACCCAAATTATTAAATGTTCCATTACCAGTGAAGAATCTCAATCACTATACGACACAAAAAATTTGTGAAGGCCCTATACTGAAAAGATAGCGGCCAGAAGAACACACAGGATGCGATGCCTTCATCAAAACATAGTCGATAGCACTGCACCAGTACCATTATCGAACATAATGATAGAAGAACTTAAACAATGTTTTTCATGCAAATACAGTGACAAATAGTGGATAGCCAACTTTGACATTATAAACCTTATGTTTACCTCACAGACTCGCAGATCACAGGAAAATATCAAAATTATCCCACAAAGAGTCTACTTAAATTGCCATATCCAGACAAGTCTCACAGGCCTAATTGAATTAATAGGTCTTTAATGTTTTCTAGCAGTTCATTATAAATTAGATCAGTCACAGCTTGCTCTAACATATCTTTGACAACATGTCACAGTAGAACGGAGCACCTATTCATACAAACAATAACGTAGTTCCGTTTTCCCAATAATTCCCCAGTTTTCCTTCTATTTATATCCCTTGTCGAAGAAATCTCATTCTCAAATGGGGATCAAGGTGAACCATCTATAGCTTATTTGTTTAACCATATATTATTATTTTTTGAATTAAAAAAAGGGGGTGTTTGGTTCAACATAATTAAATGCAAAGGAAACCGCGACAGATTTGTGGTGCAACGGTAAGGGTAAGGGTAATGGTTATATTTGTAGTGTTTGGCATAGAAACAAGTACCGCCATCCCCAAAATTGCTTATTGGAATAATGAAAACAAAAAAAATCCTGTAATGGGTTAGGAACAAAGAAGGGCGAAAGGGAGAGAAACAGCCAACAGAAAGTCAATGCAGGCGTTTACCCACCCCATGGCGCTGCAAATGCCGCAGTCGAACATGTGGAAAGGAGAGAGAAAACGACAGCAGCAGGTAGGTAGGTTGCAGGCTGTCTTTTATGGTGCAGCTTAACGTTTGAGGGCTGTAAAAGATGGGAGGGCCGTCATTAAACTCACAGAGTCGAGGTGGTAGTTAAAGAACACAGAGAGGGGCTGAAAATGGCTATGGTATATATTATAAGCCGTGGCAACAAAGGGCAGAGATAGGTGGTTAGAGCAGAGGTGGATCGTCAGAGACAGAGCGACAGCAAGCATGATGGACATCAGTGCAGGCAAATGTTGCACATTAGGGGAAGAAAGAGAGCCAAAGTTAACAATGAAATTATGGAAACTGTTACCAGACTATCAGAGCTTGCTTGGGTGCTGGAAACAACGAAAGGGAAACTGTCCCATTTGTAACCGTAATAGCTACCTATTTAGACTAAAAAAAAATGCAAGGGAAGCGTAAACAGATCCCATTATATAACTTTTTCAGCAACGAAACACCCTATTAGTATTCAGAATTACAAGCTGAAGCAGCCAATATATCACGAGCTTAGGGAGCAAGTTTGAGAAGCTACGGATCATTTTATACATCTCCAAACTAATCAACAATAATGTTTTCCTTGCAGATAGTAAAGCAACCGTACTTTGACATGTTAGCCACCTTGTCCCTTTTATCTTTCTAAAAGTGCTAGTTTCACTAATTCCAGGCTATCAGTCAAGTAAAAATATGCCCCAAAAAAACAAAAAGGTGAGAAGTTAACAACACTGAAATCTATGCATCTTCCACAGTTCCACGTAGACAAACACAAAGTTCCGCATAATAATTAAAAATAGTAGCTCATAAGTAAACAAAACACACCTGTGAACATAGCCAGGATACAATGAACACATCACTTCTTTGCAACGCTGCTGTAAATGCTTCCTCATACTTGTGCTCAGAGATCAGTCTTGATAGCTCCTTAGTTGGATCAAATGGCTGTTCAATCTATCCATGACAGAACCAAGAAGAATTGCTTGTCAACAAAAGAATAGCAATAACATAAGTAAAACAAACACAGTTCCTCAGCGCTCCAGGAGAAACCAACCTTGTCATGGAGTCCAGCCAGAGGCCCATTGCTCAACTGGGAGACCAACGGATTTCCAACTTTTGTGTTTGCTCCAGCTGCCGCAAGAGCCATTAACTTCCGCTGACCATCAGCAAATTCTCCGCTCAATGTGTGGGTGAGTGATGATGCGGAATTGAGAGCGTCCTGCAAACCCAATGAAATAAGTGAGTACTTAACATACAACTTCATAAGAGCAGAGTTCAGTACTCTAAAACTTTCTTAACTTTCCAGTACATTCACATCATAACTGAATAAACAAGCAGATATTACATGTACTAGTAGGTGAAAGATACAATATGTAAGTACAGCACCGAACCAATATTCAGAAACAACAGCAATCAGTGTCAGATAACCCGTTTAAAAAAAAACACAAATTACAACCCCCAAACATTGAAACTCAAACTTTGCTTCCAAATTCACTTGACAGTCGCACATTGCATTTGCAACTGAGGCAGCGAAATGAGCCACGGATTCTGTAAAACTGATAACAACAACACACCATGCATTATCTGTAGTAAAAAGTTTCCCGCATAATTACCCAATAACAACAAAAACATCAAAAAACCAATTTTACACAAGAACTGTCAGTCTGTCAGCGGTATGATAATATTCAAATCTCACAAATCCACATATGTCAAAGAAATAATATGACTTTGCCAAAAAGAAATAATATGGAAGCTGTTCAACAGACTAAGACATCATTATATTAAACAACAAAATAGTAACCAGTGTCCAATCAAGAGACATAAGATCATACCCTCAGGGCAAGAGCTAGCGGCGAATGCGTTGACTCAACCTGCTGATGTGCTGCAGATGTATGCTCAGCCATACCCTTTTGAAATGCAGTATCAATTTGCTCAAACATTGCCTTGCAGGACATCTCGAAAGCAGGAATTAAGGAAGCCTCTAAAATCGACTTCAGTCCCTCCTATTGAAAGATAACATTGTCCACACAATGCACATATTCAGTAACTCACTAGGGAGAAGAAAAAAAACCTGATGCTGAAGCCTTGCAACTTTTATGATACCTGGAGAGATTGCTTGACAGAGGTCTGAAATTGAGCTTGGATTTGCCTGGCCAGAGTAGCTTCGACTTTTGAAGTGATAGATTTATCCAATTGACTTACTGTTTTCTCAGCAATTCCTGCCTTCTGTAAAACAATACAAAAAACTAAATCAATACAGGTAAATTGATATTATCTTAGTACGCCACTGAACTCCTTAGAGAAATCCATCACATCTTGTTTATCTGATATTTAAGGCTCGAACCTGAAGGTGATCACCAACAGCTTTCTCAATCACCGGGCTCAATGCACGAGCAAAATTTGTCCCAAGAGCAGGCGTTTCTTTCTTTAGTACTCTCTCCAAGAGAACGACCAAATCCTTGTTGACAAAGTTATTTATATATTGTTGTGCTCGTTCTCGCATGAACTTGTCAATTTTAGCAATGTCCTCTTGTATGCGTGCACAGGAAGCATCAGCGTTGGCCTTCCCAACCTTCTCAACATGACGACCTGTAGCTGCCTCCGATCTCTTGATCTCTTTAGTAAGCGGAACTACAACTCCAGATCCCATAGTTTTCAGCATTTCTTTCTGCAATTCTTTCTGCATTTCTTTCTGTATTTCTTTTGGTAGTTCTTTCTGTACAGACATCACCTGAAGAAAAAGAAGCTGCTAAGTTAGGCAATGCTGGAGTAAGCCAGAATTCGAACACAAGGTCGGAAACCAGAAACAGCAATTATAAGTGTTAAGCTGATGGCATAATTTAGGAGGGCCAACAAATCTTCTACTATCTTCTCCAAGACCCCAATGCACCCCATACAAAGAACAAGACAGGGAAATACAAGTTGTCAGGGAGAAAACACCAAAGCCTGTTAGCTTTACAAAATATTTCACTATAGATAGTCAAGATTTGATAATATGGGGTCACTCTCAAGCCTGAGAAGACAATTAAAATCCCCGTACATCGACAGTGAGGACCCGCAGCCCTCTCTTTCAATTGAAGAAGCTCAGGGTCAACTTCTATAATGTGATCAGGACAGAACTAGTGCTAGTTTGATGTCCCAATGTGACTCCATTCAACTAAGTTGGACCCCTTAATATATAAATAATCAACAATGGTCAATGGCTACTGCATGAAGGTGTCCTTTTTCAAACTAAGATAGAACGGAACACTCGAGCAAGACCAAACAAAATCAAAACAAAAACAACAAGAAATTACCTGATTCTTCACATCACGTAGTTCAGAAAGAATAGCTTCAAAATAAGTCACGGCTGAACTGGCTGTAGGCCCCTGTAACAATTCTGGTGAGCTAGAAACACTCCTGGAAGGAGAATCAGTAGCACCAAATGCCTGAGAGTTCTTTCCTTTTTGCTTTTTCCCGATGGGACCAGGTACAGGAGACTGAGGCGCTGCTGTGGATCCAGCAAAGTCCACAGACGTCATGGACAAATCATTGTTAACTTCATTCTCCTCCTCCTCTTCCTCCTCCTCCTCACCAGAATTTGAAGGCTGCGCTAGAGCCTCCATTATGCTGTTTCTAGCTTCTTCCATGATTGAGGGTTCAGAAGGTAGTGCGCAGCATTCTCTGGTCACATCAACCCCAAGATCGGATGCTTGGGAGAAAAAGGATTTCTCTTTCCTTTCAGTCATGATTTGAGGCTCAGTATGGCGAACTGACTCCTCATTATTTGTAGATCCTGCTTCACCGACAACTTTAACCTCCACCTCGACACTTCCCATCTCATTACTCACATCTTGAACTATGCCCCCTCTATCACTCTTCTCAGCAGACCGTGTACCATCAGAAGGCTGTGGTGCCATAATCTCAGCAGGTGTTACCAGGTGAGTTGGGTGCTTAAACATGATGACATCAGAACCATTTCCTTGTACTGTCCTTTCATCATCTGAAGGAGGCATGACAGATGAACTTGTCTGCGCACAGTCCATTTGTCTATCAACCGTGTAATCAGAAACACCTTGATCACCACGAGGATCACTAAGTTTCCTAGATAATCGTGGACTAAGGGGAATAGGTGGAGAGGCAACAGAGACAACATCACCCAGGCTAGATGCTGTCAGCAAAGAAGCTGATCTGGAATCCAAATTGGTTGTGGAGATCTCCTGTGAGGTAGATACATTGGAACCAGGGACTAGAGTAGATTTCAAATCAGATGACGTTTGAGGGATGCTCAGCTGGTTACTTGCTTTGGGAGCTGAAAATGGAAGGTCGAAAGACTTGCTTCCTGATGGCTCCAAAGGAGGAAAAGATTCGGAAGCATTGCGAGAAACAGTGGACTCTGACTTTTCTAAACCCCCGCTGTCCAATGGTGGAGGTAAGCACTGTGAAAGGTCCAAAGCATACTGCTGGATAGCTTGGGTCTGAACACAATAAACTTGAACCAGAGGTTCTCCATGGGGCGAAACATCACTAGTCCCAGTGAAGCTCAAGATAGGCATAGTTACAGTAAACTCTGCCAAGTAATCCATGCGGGTTGATGCCGGGTTACCACCATATTCCAAGTGTATAGCGTATATAGCGTTCTTCTTGGCATTTGCAAGTAAAATGATTCCTGCTTGAGACAACGCCACAACCTGATTAAAAAATGCCTCCTCGTTTCGGGGCTCAGCTGAACTCTTCAACTCAAGCGTCTGAATACACCTCCAAGATTCTACATCACTAGGCAATAACCATCCTTCTTCACCGGAGGAAGCCCACAGCTTCACCTCCCGATTAAGCGGACCCTGTAAAAAAAAAAAGAAGCAAAAATCAAGCAAGGATGAACAAGCTACAAAAACATAATTGAAGCCATGACAGGAAGCACATTGCACATTAACCCAAGGAGTGTTCGTTCGTGAAGTGGCTCAAAAAGCTGATACTAAACGATATTGTAATCCCTCCCCAATACACAACTAATTAGGGGTGCTACTGAGTCGAGTTGCATTTGAGCTAGGCTCGAAACTCAAAGGCTCGAGTTTTCCAAGCTCGACTCGACCTAGGAAGAAGTATTCCCAGCTCGATACCGACTCGAAGCCAGGTTGTTTGAGTCAGATCCGAGTTCTCATTGAAATTTTTACTGTGTCTATTGCTGTGGCCTATGGGCTTTTGAATCACCCTTAGCAATGGCCCCAATACCTGATACAAGTTGCACTAACCAAGCCGCAGACCTGTTTATATGACAGTCGGCAGTCTGATGCAAAGTTAATTTGTCGATATGGGACAAATACTCAGCGCATTCCGGAAAGCTTTCTCACGTTATTTATAGCTGAACATCACTCATTTTCTTCTTGCTCCTTCGATGTAGGACGACAACAGACATGCTATTACTCTTTATTGAGTTTACTCTAGTCAATTCCTTAAACGTACCTTTATCTTTATTTGTTTTCTTACCATTAATTACTTTAATATGCACGTTACTTTGTATTGTTAACACATGCAAACATCCAAGTGCCCATCATGATGTGTGTATGTAAGAACTAAACGTACACATGGCGCAAAAAAAAATCCATCTTACTATAATAAAGGTGTAAATGAGATGAGAAAACTAGTAACATTACTAACTACTAAAGGTTGTTCTCAAGGATTTTTTTTTCATGAAGTGCACTAAACTTTGCAGTATATATATTATTATATATATTCGAAGGAGACCCATACCGAATTAAGCTACACAAATTAAACGAGAACTGTTAGAAATAATATAAAGGGTAGTTAACATAATATTACCCACAACTAAATATAACAATGTTATACACCTATACATAAAAAAAATTGGGTAGCTCGCGATCTTTTCGACTCGAGTTATGCTCAACTCAACTTGGCTCGTTCAGAGTTCGAGTCGAGATTTGACCAAGTTTTGACAGAGTCAAGCTTGAGCAGCTCGTGAGACAGAGCAGCTCGTGAGACAGAGCAACTCAATAGCACCCCTACAAGTAATATAATATACTCCCTCGATTTCTTGATGAGTAATATCTTATAATATCCTTTTTGTTTCTAATTAAAGCGTCATTTACAATTGTGATGCATAGATATGGCTTTTACTAAATTACTGTTTTAATGATGCATAATTAATACACTTTCAACTAACAATAACCACTATTTATATTTTCACTAACACATCTCCTTGAGGGTAATTTTGACATGCCCTTTAATATATTAATTCTTGCATACAACTCGAAAATGAAACTTAACAAACCTAAGGGAGTAAATTTTCAACCAAATAATACCAAGCATCATAAAATTTGACAACAAAGAACAAGCTAGGAAAGAACATACAGCTGTTATAAGCATTATATGATCGGGTCTATGAGGAGATGCCAAGAACTTTGCCGCATCAACAGGCTGGCCATCATAGGGCCTCAGCACAAGAAGCGGAGTAGCCTTACGATCTTCCCAAATCTTAATCTGTGAAAAAATAAATAGTTTACAGAGAATAAATATCTGGTTTACCATATAGTTTACATCGGATGCAAGACATCAACAAAACTTAGGAGACACAAAATCCAAAGAGAACAGCTGCCTAGCAGTACGTTTTCCTAAATTCAGAAATTGTACTTCCGACGATGGACCCACAAACCATAACATATCAAACATCCAAGAATAAATAGAGCAGATCATAACATACCAGTTATTATCAAAAGTAAATGTTCAAAAGGACTGCAATCTAGAGAGCTCACCATACTCCATTTTTAAAAAAGGAAACACTACTGAGTCAGTAAAGACCCGACAGTAGACCATTTTCATGAGTAATCCGCAATCAGAAGTTCTTATAAAACATATCAAGTAGCCAATATATCTCATAACAAAACCCACCCAGATGAAGTAACTTGGAGATGCAGTTTAATATATAAAAAGATGCTATCCATCAAAATAAGAATGACCTTTACTCGCAAAGAAAACAAAAAAGTCACCACAAAACAAAGGCGCCATTCCGTCACAGTGATTTAAAACTATTATGATAAAGACATTACAATAAAAAATGAACTAAAACCACTCTGCTAGCAAAATTATAAAAGTACTATAACAATAATGATAATGACATTCAAACTAAGACTTGTAACATCACTGACACACATGTATTGAAGTCCAACAAAATTGTCGTAACATGAACCAGCCTGAACTGATAGTAAACTAAGAGAAATACCGTTCCATCCTTTGAAGCTGAAACCAAGCGGGTAGTCATCCATTGACACATAGACAAGTCAGTGACTTCCCCGTCATGCTTACCAACAAGCTGGATACCATCATTTAGCTTGTCTAATGGACACTCAAGCGGCTCCTCAGCGACGACAGCGCCTTTGCCAACTTTAGTAGAGTCAATTCTGAGTATGCTTTTACCAATGGCTACAACCAGTATTTCCTGCACAACAGTCAGTCAGTCCATTCAGTCCATTGTGTAAGTGAACGACAATCACAACTCAAGAGCATAGTTATAGCACAACAGAATTGAGCTTGAGGCTTGGCCAAACAATTCGCACACCTGTTTGTGACAATGCCAACAAACCCGAGGATGAAAAGACCCTTCGGCCCCAGTTATATGGATAGCTAGAACAACATCTCCAGAGATTTGGGGTTTATCTTCTTCATCTGGACCTTCAGAAATCTTCCACACATACACCCGCCCATCTACACTAGCACTAGCTAAAAGATGAACATCTTCCGCGAAAAAGGCCATATCTGTGACCCGCTGCAAGACATTCATTCATTCGTTCCATATCATCAATAGAAAAAAGGGTTCAAGAAACGATTCAACGAAACCAAATATAGAAAAAAGGGGGAAAGCAAGAGAAGATAACCAAGCAACCCAACCTGAGTATGGCCGCGAAGCAAAGAGCGCAAGGCGGTGTTAATATTAAGAACGCGAATGGCACCCAACTTAAGCCCATAACAAATATAAGTCTTGTTAACAGCAATCTGATGTCCAAGCACAAGGCCAGGATCGGACGTGTACTTGGTAATAGGAGTAACCTCAAGCTGAGGCCGCTCTTCTCCGGTCATCCTAACGTCAACGTCGTACACAGCGTGATCACCCAACAAGTGCCTCCCCCTGGGCAGCTTACTGCTGGGGAGTCGCACGGGGGCGTTCATGGACAACGCGGCCTGGATAGCGTGGATGGGCTGCGGCGGGGGAGGGGGGTTGAGGAGGGTGAATTCGGAGGAGGACTGTGGGTGGATAATTGAGGGGGCAATATTGGGTGGGGGTTGGTTGTTGTTGTTGTTAGCGCCGAGGAGTGCCATTAACCCGGCACCGGCAGCAGCGTTTTGAGGAGGTGCGGTCGGGATGGGTTGGAGTGGGGGTGTTGGGAATGAGGCCGACCGTTGCGGGTGCAGCTGATGAGGTGGCTGCTGTTCATAGGAAGATGAAGAAGGAGGGGGGCCCATGTGGTGGTGTTGGTAGTAGTAAGGGGAGTTGTTTGCTGTGGTTGGAAGTTGAGGCTGCTGAGGTGGGTATGCGGCGTAGGGTCCACCTGTGGGAGGAGGGTATGAGGCTGAGGGCGGAAACGTCATTCCAACTCCCATTTGATTGTTATTGATAGGGTTTTGGGGTGAGGGCATATTGGATGATGGTACACCGCCGCCGCCTGTGGTGAAGAATTTGTTCATATCGAAAGGTGGCCCACCTTGCTGCTGCTGTTGTTGATGCTGCTGCTGGTGTGGCGGTGGTTGATTTGGGTTTCCCGTTGATGATGCCATTTTACTCAATTAACCCCGTTGATGATGATATATACGAGTAGCACTCTAGCAATAATCAATCAATCTGTACATACAAAAAATAAATGAGAGATAATGAAAACAAAAATGAAACAATAACAATAGAATTAGTATAACTGTATTTAATTAAAGTATAGAAGTATGTAGAGAAGTAAATAAATAGATAGATAGATCTGTGAAGGGAGGAAGTACCAGGGAGAGAGTGAGTGAGGGAGGGAAATGGATCCGATGAGGAGAGAGAGAGAAAGGAGTCGAGTCGAGTCGAAATTATAAGAAATGAGAGAGAGAGAGAGATTTAAGATTTGGGGATTTATTTATTTATTTAATAAGACTGACTGTGGCTCGGGGACTGGACTATACTAGAGTGGACAAAGGGGAGAAGGAGAACTGAAAGGGGGAAAAAAAAGGGTTTTTTCTTTTTTTAAACAAAATTAAAATGGCGTTTCGGCTGATGATGAGTGAGCTCTCAGCAGCGAAGACTATGACTATGAGATTACCCAAATGAACTTCCCCCCGGTGTAAGCACAAGCACTAGGCGTAATCGCTAGCCCACTAGGAACTAGCTGCCTAAAAATCTCATGTCATTGCCAATTTCGTCACTCGTCGACTCATACATAATAGCCTTTTGGTCTTTTCTTTTTCTTTTTCTAGTCTACTCGATCTCCTTTCATTATTGTTCATTGAATACACACCAAAGTTAGATTTTTTTCTATTTAACAATAACGACCTTTTAGATTAAATTGACCAAAAAATTAATTAAACTAACTAGAGTAGGGCCACTAGAGTTAGGGGTTGCAAACTTGCAATTCGGGTTAAAAGGTCACCCATATAAATAATCATGTTATTTTCGAATTGGTGTCCAAATTTTATATGAAATAATTAATTATTCAATTTTATGCAAAAATCATTGTAAATAGGTTATGTTTATGTCAATTTAAGTTGTGTCGAGTCAAGTTCGTGTTTCCTCTTAGAAACTTTGGATCACGTTTAGGTTTCGTTCGTATCGTGTCAACTTTTATCGGCCCTAACTAGAGTAAGATACATGAATTAAGTTATACATGGACATGCAATTGACCATTAAAGCAACATTAATAAAGAACTCATTATAAAAGCGGAAATGGGCTAAAAAAAAGTATTGTCACTCCACCATATACGCTTCGCCATTGCATCAACCACCTTGTTCTTATAACGCTAATAACATCAACAAGGAAGCACTCAAACATCAAGACTCCTCCAGTCCTCCCAGATTGGCCAAGTAGCATTACTTTACTTAAGTTAATGACATGAAAATTTGTTACAAATTGGGACATTTTCATTTACGATAAGTTTCCATTCCAATGTAGTTATGGAATCGTTTGCTATGACTTTGTAGTTAGTAGAGTAATCGAAAAACTCATTAGGCTCATGATCCGGGTTCCAATCATGTCTCCGCCTATCAACTTGGGATGCTTGGAGAACCAGTAACTGTGCTTCTCGTGCACTTAAAACTGGAATGTAGGTCTTTCTATGTATCACCAATAGGCGAGGAACTTTAAATAACTAAAGATCTGGAGTAGAGGATGACCCAAAGGAGGACTTAAAGACTCACTCCTCTCCAGACGAATACTAGTGGCAGGTGGTCTTGCGAAGCTTGTGGAGAAGGGTAGCCTAGTGTAACACCACGTGTCCCACATTCGATAAGCGAAGTTTATTAGTAGTAACAACCCATCAAGATAATAACGAGGCCTTCACCTTTTAAACTTAAGTAGTTAAGTTATGGGTTTAATTGGTAACTTCCTATCTTATTTGGTTGTATTGTGAGAGAACGTTGGATGGTCCGTTACAACTTGTGTGTAAGAACAACATTGTACCGCGGTGAACCATAAGACGACCAATCTACGATTAGGTAAGAGATACTCAATAGTGGTGACCCTTTCACTATTCCACGAACAGAAACAAGTATTGAATACTCATACGAGAAAGTTTACTCTTTTTGGTCAGGAACCTGGGGGTTGTCGTTGCAATAAATCCTTTCTTTCTCGTTCACTCAAGGGGTGTGGACACAACTGCGCGGATTACGTACAGGTCACATTTACGAGAAATAAGTTGTAACAACTACCTATTAATTGTATTCGCGAGCCCAACATATTTTCCGTAAAAACATCTCCGTGAAAGATCTTCAAGAAAAGCAAAAACTAAAACCACTATATCTTTTACTAACAGTGAAATTTTTATAGCCATTCTTCACTCCACTTCAGTAGTTAGTGTAGTTAGTTTAAGTTGATCAACTCTAGTAGTAGTTTTAGTATGCTTTCTTTCTATTAGGTTAAGAGTTTCACACATTTTTGGTCTACACCCCAATGAGTTTCACATGAAACATGTCTTTGCAATAGAACTGTTGTTGATTTAGTAAAGCTCGAATGACAATGTATGTGATCATTTAAGATAAGGGTTGTCACCATCTAATGTTAATTTCATGTATGAGTACCTTATTGCATATTGCACGTGAGAAAAGTTTACATATTCATCATTTCACATCATTTAAATGTTAATTCCAATATGTTGTTATATAAAAGAGACACTGATGGCTTTTATGGTCAAACTATTTCACTATAGTTGTTTTTTTTTTTGAGAGACACTATGGTTGATTTTACAAAAAATTGTGTGAACCAGTGTTACATAATGACCCCTCGGCTAAACAATAATGATCCCTTGACTACACCATAATGACCCTTTTCATTTAGTCTAATGTATGAAATGTGTTCACATATTTTTTTTAAATTGATTTATGCACGTAAAAGATGTTGTAATTTCCTACGTAGTAGCAAATTTGGCTTTTTGGATGAGTTAAAATTGAAGGTTACAATCATGGATCCTTTTAAAATGTTGTTATACCTTTTTTTTTAAAAAAAAAGAAGCTATTGTCACCGTGTAAGTGTTGATTGTGGACTTATACATTGGGTTTGTGTTGTTTGTGAGAGATATGTTTGACGTGGGTTTGATGGCTCATCTCATTGGGCCTTCCATTACACCAATCACCAATAAGCCATTCGTCATTCATATTTTTTTTTTTTTTTAAAGAAGGGGATAAAAACTGAAAAGCGTGGGCCAACGGGGAGTGTATGTGGTGGGAGCCGGAAGAGTAAAGAAAATGCGCTTTAACGCAACGCAATGTTAAACCAACCGTTTGTCAGTTACAATCAGACAACGCCCCCCAACGACCACGACCCGCAAAATCAATTAAATTCAAAGACCAAAGACAAGACTTAATTGAATTACAAGAGCCGTGTCGTGGGTGGTTGGTTTGTTAATTGCTTAATCGGTTTTATTATCCGTGTCCGTCTTCGTTTACGTTTTCTTTTCTTTTTCCTAGTGTCACTCGAGTTGGCCACCAAATACAAAGACGACACCCTCCTGCTCCTCCCTATATAAATACATCAAAATCAACTCCAAAAAATAAACAAATCCCTCACATCAGTCATAAATTCTTCGTAACCGCTACACCCAAAACCAAAAAGCCTCAAAAAGCCTTCTCTCCTTTTTTGTCTCTCTCAGTCAAAACCCAGATAGATCACATAATAATAATCAGCGAAAGAAGAAGAAGGAAGAATGTGTTGTTGCCCGGGAAGAGTGTGCATGCTGTGCACGTGCCTGATACTGGTGGCGGTTGCAATCGGCTTGGTCTTCGGCTTCGGAGTCTTCAAGGATGGCTTCCATAAGATTAAGCACACTTTCAACATTGTCGATGGTGGCTTGGGCAGTGGTAGTGCTAGTGCTAGTAGTTATACTTATCACCACACTGGAAGGCCCTTCCTCGGTTATTATGCCCCTCCTCCCTATTAATTAGTAGCTAGTGCTTTTCTTTATTTATTTTTTTATTTTTAAATAGATCAGTCGTCGTTGAATGTCCATATACTCTACTGAAATTATTGTTTCTTATCTTTATTAAACCAGAATTTGTAGTTGCGGATTATATATTATATGACAGGAATTCAATTTCGGTTACTTCTTCATTGCCTAAGCTAGCTTCTTTGTTTTATATAATATATGTTTATGCCAATTATTACTATCTTATGATGATGCCAACCCAGATTCCGATTCCGATCCTCAGCATACTATTTGGTTTCTCTAGGGAGGAATAATCGCTATTGGGTTTTATAAAACAAATTAAATAAATAAATCACATTGTTACAAATTTTGGTTGTAGAATATCTAAACCTTAGGCGTAGATGGTGGATAAACTTATGGATCAGAGAATTGAATTGTCTGTTACGCCAAAATAAAAAGAGACACAGCACTATAATACTTGTTAGGGACATGCATATATGATTGCATTGCATCATTTGCATGTACACTAAGGGAAGAGTTGATGCTGATGCAATGATGCTGATGCTGATGCTGATGCTGATGCTGATGCTTGGCTTCTTTTTTTTTGTACCCGCAAACCGAATAATGTACAGAGTAGAGACTGAAAGAAAACTTTTTGTTAGTCACATAATAATAAGGCCAAAAATCTTAATACGAGAGAGTATATCATTATTTGTTTCAGTCAGAAACAGAAATAATATACACACTTTTTTGCTACTTTGATTGATGTTCATCCACAAACCAATCAGTATAGTATAGTATAGTATAGTATAGTAGTCTGCCTTTTCCACACCTTCGAAACACCAGCGCGCTGCAAAAGGGCCAAAGAGGGTGATGCTGACTTGGCTTTTTCCTCTACAAATATTGAGCCGAAGAGGTCTGTAATATTTTTTGTTCAGCTACAAAGGCAGCAGAAACATACTTGGCTGGGACAGTAATAGCAGTAGACAGTAGTATATGATGACATGACATGACATGACATGTGGTTTACTTTTTAGTATTATCCTCGACCAAGCTAAGCAATCAGTGTACTGTTGTTGTCCTCTGCTATGCGAATTCCAATCATGGAATCTTCAATCATATACCCCGTACAGTACTTGTTAGGGAAATAAGGACAAAAAGATTTGTTTCCAAATAACAACGTAACAGAACATTCCTCTGGTTTGGCTGGATATTTGATTTGGATTGCAACTAACTACCACCTCACTTTCTATTGAAGATTTTGTTGTCATGTTTTATCTACTGGATATATAGCAACATTGTACTAAGCTTCAGAGAGGCGAAATTTGCACTTGTTGGGAGGTCATTCGATCTGTTGGGCATGTGCAAATTAATCAGATAAATATATGCCTGTGTTTTTTCTTTATCTGTCAAGGTCGGGGTTCAAGTCGCCCTTAGCTTGTCGTTACCGGAAATATGTTTTGTAATGGTCTATACCTCAGATCGATCATCTGCTGCTCCTAATGATAATCCAGCTCCTTGAGTAAGGAGCTGTTTGGAAAATTTAGGCAGACAACACAAAAATATTCAGCCAAGTAGAAAATAATAAAACTGAAACTTGACTGATCAAAATAGCATACAGTAGGTAAAGCTTTGTCAATTTAATCAACTAACAACTTATTCCAATAACATAAATTAAAGACAATATTGAAAGGGTAAGGTTTAGAAGTAGCCTGGGTCGAAGCACGCAAAAGGCGCTATCTTTAGAGAAGGAATGCCCCCACTGCACTGGTAAATTTATTGTATGCAGCCTTCTCCCAAGATTCGACAACCCGTTGGATTCCTTTGATAGCAGCAAGAGAAATCCCGAACCGTCACTTTCCCCAATGCTCACGATGAATAAATACTGACAGAGGTAAATGAAATACTGAACAATGCACGGCACAGTGTGTATAGCAAATATACCGAGAACAAACGACAACAACTAATTGAAATACAGTAGTCTGACAGTAGCTGTATCAAATAGTACGAAAGGAATGAACAGAACCCATTTAGATGAAGGCTTGGAATAAAATAATAGGAATATCAAAGTGGGTGTTTTGCTTCTTTGCTTTCACGTGGGAGATAAGTGATGCAAAGCTACTGATGAACAATTATTTAAGAAAGAGACTTAGGAGTTGAGATGTATGAAGCAGTATATATTTTTCTGTAGTACCACCAAGGCACTGACTAGCCTTATTCTTTTATAGCCCAACAGCAAAACGGCTAGAATGATAACAATAGGCTACAAATTAACTTAGTGGGTTTACCCACTATCAGTAGCCGTTACAGTTAGTCAAAATGGAGTAGTCCCTCAAAAATAGCAGATACTTAGGAAAGAATAAAGGACTCACAATAAACAGTCCTTCAATAAAAATTTATTATCTGAAATTTTAAATCATTAAAAGAAATAAAATTTCCAACAGGAGCTGCTGCTTATATACGCAGAGTCAATGAAACAGAATTTGCAGATAACCCGGTATTGCCTATCACCTAGTCGATCTGAGCGTCTTCTTAATTTGTAGGGCACTGAAACGAGCTCTATATATGTTCGCTCTGCCACCACAGTACACATCATTATACCACACTACTACAGGCAAACGTTTGAGTCAGGCATCCACAACTAACAGTGATATCCAGAGATCACCTTACTAGGCATGCATCTAGCCAAGAAGAGAAGAAGTTTCCTTCGGTTATCTATCGTTGGAATATTCATCTGTTGGCAACTTATTTATTAATTCACATAACATGGCAACCATCATATAATAATAATCGACTATTGCCCATTGGTTCAGCTGAAGGCATTTTTTAATGTCATATTTCAATATTAAGCTTATGACCATTGAGCTTATTATGATTATCATATTAATTTGACCACTAAGCTAAAGCAAGAATGCAAGCTGCGCTGCCTGCAGGGAATCTCAATAACCATGTTATCAGATCGAGTCTTGCTTTGACTTCATGCTTGCCGTGCGCTGCAAGCTCGTATAAAATATATACATTTGCAAGAGTTGCTAGCTAACTGCATATCCTTGTGCGATAGATATATATTAGAATGTTCCTCTAGCTATTCTCTATATTGATCCTGATAAGAAGACCTTTCAGCTTTATTTCATCAAGTTCCAACCTGACATGGCTGTAGTTTTAGTCAGCAAAATCGCAGAGCAATGTTCTGTCATCCGAAAGCTGAATGAAGCCACCTTGAGAATTGTTGACGAGATAGAAGCAAAAAGGGTAAGTTGCGTTACACGACTAATTAACTTATTTATTTGAAAACAAAAATTGGAGCCTTATACAGAATAATTATATTGCTCATCATCATTGCTTTCAATGTTTTCAACTCTGAAGCTATATGGGTGCCAAGTACTTCGGAGGAAGGGTTGGATACGCGATGAACTCATAAGATTAAGCTCCAAAATCTCGTGTGCTAAAAGATGGCTGGAATATTGGCAAAATTTCTTAGACAATAAACAGCTAGAAACACAGGTAAGGGAGAACGAACATTTATTTATACTAATTGTTGTATTCTTGTACGAATCGTGTTCAGTGATCATCCAATATGTATATCTTGCTATATTTGAAATTACAGGATTTGGCAAAACAGTTACGCGGATTACAAATTCAAGCGAGGCATGGGAGTAATAAGGGTCAGGTCAAGGAGAAGCGTCTCTTCGGAGAGGCCAGAGAGCTTGAGAAGGCAATCAAGAAAGCCCAGCAGAATGGCAGCAGTCTGAAGCCGGGTATGAGGGTTAATAACTATAATAGCTGTCCTGATAATGCTACGAAAGAGGAAGCAGACGCTGAATACAAAGTACGTACTGTGCCTCTAGCTACATCTTTCTTCAAACTATAGTCAGTCAGTCAGGATTTCTTATAATATAATATAATGTTTGGATTATATTTGTGACATTTCATTTTTGCATATATATAATATGCGTGCAGCGATGGGTGAATGAGCTAAAATCCCTGACCAAAGCTGAGGTAGAGAAACAAGAGGAGCTGAAAAGGGTGAAAGAAGAAGAGCATACAATTCGAAAGACCATCAAGTCGTGGAAGGCCAAATTAGAAGCTGTTAATGGAAAGAGAGCGACTGCGTATCAGCACATTGATGAATTCAAGAGAAAACATCACATAAAGGTATGACAATGCAGCTGAGGTTACGTTCGTTGCTACTTCAGTCAACTAATAAGCGATATATATGAATTCTACTGTACTGTCTGTGCAGAACAAAGATGACTACCAGAATGTGTTGCTTTTAAGTCATGCTCATCAGAGACTAGCAGAAAAGAAAGATGTAACAGTTGTTGTTGACAACCCTGATGATGATGATGATGATGATGATGATGATGATGATGATGATGATGATGATGAAGAAGAAGTTGAAGCGCCCTCAGCTATAATGAATACAAAGTGTCAGCAGTTTGAATTGGAAAACATGATTTTCGAAGATAGCAACAAGCAGCCTTATTTTCCAGAGTTGAAAGATTTTCTCGAGGTATATTACACAGCTAAAAAAGGACTGAAAAGAAGGCGATTCAGTATACTTGTATACAACCAGAGCCGGAAAAGAGGATTTTCATATGTGAAACACAAGAAGTGTTGATTTGTTTCTGCTGATGTTATACATTATTTGTAATCGTTTTGGATTAAGTTATTTCAGATTCCTGTAACATTGAAGCTAAGATTATATCTGAAGTAATTAACTGATGTCCAATTTCTATGAAAAAATGCTTAGCATTCTCAACCCGCGCGGAGCTATGCTGAACGTTGAGTATACTATTCATCCAAACTTGACCAAGTGGCCCTTGTATAAATTAACATTGAGAGACCAACATGGGATTGGTTAGTGTGATAATTAAGCAGCTCTATATCGTTTAAGCGAGATCTCGAGTTCGAGCCTCAATATATGATGATATCCTCATTCGGAGGCTCACCCACCACAGTCAAGTGTATCGAGCCTCAACGTTGAAGATATCCTCAATGTGCGACCCGGGACGGGTTTAGGACTCGAGACCAGAGCGCTCTGACTACGTCCAAACCCGACCCGAGTGGCACACTTGACTGTGGTGGGTGAGTCTCCACATGAAGCTACTTTGGTTAGGGGAGATCATGTCATCTAAAAGTGGTCTAATTCGATTAACAAGAATTTTTGAAATACACTTATAGGACGTATTACAAAGACTAATAGATCTTATTTGTTTTACTGACTCTAGGTTGGTGACTTTGGGGATTAGACAAATTAATGTCTCATTGATCTCTAAGGGCACCAGTTTATTCGCAAAGGTGGATCCGATCCTCAACATATTATTTGGTTTATAAAAAAAAGAAAATCAAATTGTTACTTTACAATTTTTGATTGTAGAAAATCTGAATCTTTGGCGTAGATGGTGGATAAACTTATGGATCAGAGAATTGTCTGTTATGCCAAAATAAAAGTGTCACGCACTATAGTATTAATAATATCTATGGTAGTTGTTTGGGACATACTGACAGAATAATATGTAGAAGGTAGAAGAAAATAGTATATTGATTTTGTTGTGTAGAAGTGTGTAGAACATAAGTGGGGAAGACCCAATATATAGAATTACAATAACTTATTTCTAAAGTTAGGTAGAATCTTAAAGATACTGAATAATATATATCTCTATAATAGTTATTGTCTAGTATAACACAATAACTCTAACACATATGCATGATTGCATGTATAGGCAGGGGCGGAATCAGGATTTTAATCTTAAGGGGGCCGAACGATTGTAGAAAACTTCCGGTATATCGACCAAAAAAAAAAAATTGCTACATATATAGGAGACTTTTAAACATAACCAAAAAAAAAAGCTACATAAAAGAAAAAAATGCTACATATTATAGCTGGCACCAAAATGAATTCAACTAAATACCCTAAATTGAGTTGAAAAATAATCTAAAGTGAAATATCAAAGAAAAGATATTTAGAAGTCAAGCACCAAAACATGTTCACGGAAAAAAAAGTAGGATATTTACCATTTTGGGTACCTGACCTATACCATAATACCAAACTGGGGTTCAGAGTATTCAATATACCAAACACAGTACCTATACATTTAAATTTTGTACAAAATGGGACCCAAGTATTTTGCCGTCACATAAATTGTCCAAAATTAGGGTTATTTGAGTAAATTTTCATGCAAGATTTATCCTTCCGTTCAAACAATATACTTAAACACTCCCTCCGTTCCTAAACTAAGTTTCATCCTTCCTTTTTGGGCGTTACACAATTAAGTTCCACCTTCCCATTTTGGTAAGAAAATTTGTGTGTTCACACACTACTACAGAAATGAACATAGAGAACGCCATATAGACACCGCTTTTTACAAAAGGCGCTGTCCATACACAAAAAAAAATAAAAAGTAGTAAATAAAATAATACAGACACCGCTCTTTGTTAGAAGTGCTGTGAGCTTACACCGCTTGAAGGAACACGCGCTGTAAACACTCCACCACATCGCTTTAAAACAAATATGCTGGGCACATATGTTAAATTTATATAATAAAACAATTCTGCACATCTTTCTTCTTCGGCTTCATTTTGACACCAGAAGGCTGTAGTATTGAACTTTTATGTTGAATTGAATTGGGCTTTATCATGTTATTCGCTGCAAACTAGTGTACCATTGTGGTGTTATATCTTTTAGTTGCAATTTCTTCTTTTTTTCTCCTGTGAATTGTTAATAGCTTTGATGTGTTCGTGATATAATTTTCCACTTTTAAACGTTTGGATAATGATTGATCGATTGCTTCAAGATTGGAGTTAACTATGAAATGCAAGTCTACAGATGTTTCTAAATTTCTATCTTGAAATATCAAGTGTGCACTTTAGGTGTTTGATAGAATGCTCCAGTATTAATTGATATTTGAGTTAAATTTAGTCTTTCTTGTATATTTCATTGCATGCTAAATTTAAATGTCAGATAAGTATAATTATTTTGAGTTAATTATTATAATTGTGATTTTGATTTTTATTATTCTTATCGATTATCGATTTTCATGATTGACGAATAATGTGAGTCCACTCAAGATCGAAGTGGTTATATTGGTCAGTGGTAACGCTTTAGGTAAGTTGGGAAAACTAATCTTTTGTCGTACAATGCCAGGCTAGGCTAGATAATCTTGTTTGCTAGTACTGAATTTAATTGCATGCTTCACAGCTTTAGATGAGAGACAAGAGTTAGTTTTATGAAAGTAATGTTCTTTTGATTAATATAAACCACTTCGATCTTGTTTGTTATAACCTCCATCCCGAATGCCTAAAGATGGCAGTGACTGGCTAACAGTAGATAATATGGTGCAGAAAATCTGCGCTTCGTGGTGTTCACTTCTAAACAATCCAAGGAAGCCTCTGAAGGGATCGCATATAAGTGGAATTATGTCGTGGAAAATGAATGTGAGTAACCTAAACATTTGTATGAATAACTGAATTTCATTGATGTTTCGGATTCAGATTCATACTTGCTTACTAGGTAGTCAACACATTCTTATGCTTCAAAACTTTAATCAGTTATCACTATGTGCCCTAAAACATTAAGCTCAGGCCTCAGAGTATCCTGCTTTCATTAGATAGTTCATAATCACGCAAAATGGAGCTAAAGCTTTGTTTTCTTCTTTACTCTTATTGGTCATTTGATGAAATTGCAGATGGGGATAATGGAATGGTCACTGGCTCATGCACCAAGCGAGATGAGTCACAACCCATGAACACAAAGACTGTCTCCTTGGTTCTCGAAAATTACTTCCCAGATAATCCCAATTCCACTCAAGCTTGTGCAGACAATTCAGCTCCCTTGATTGCCATGACTAATACCTGCGTCCAGCAAGACGGTAAAAGGTGGCCTAATTTCATTGCAGTTGACTATTACCAAGTAAGAATTTTTCGGTTCTATCAAAGATTAATAGCAATTTGTATAATATTGTGTTAAACTAGGACACTTAAGCTGTTTCCCTTTTCTTCTGCAGAGGAGCGATGGTGGGGGAGCTCCAGAGGCAGTTGATGAAGCAAATGGTCATCTAGTTTGTGGATGTAGCAGTATTGCCTACTGCAAGGTTAATTATCATTTCATTTACTCATCAGATTAATTCCCATTTCTGTAAAATTGTCACTAATTAAGCATAGATTATTATTATTGGATGAATGAGAAAATTCCATGCTTGTATAGCTGGGCTTCACATGTATAAAATGCTGTCATCTAGTCTGCCTCTGGAATATATTATTTAGATTACACTCTGAAATTTATTCTTTAGATTACACTGATTGTATTTTACTGTTAAATGTGCAGTTGTTACATACTTGTATAGTTGGGCTTTTGCATTTTAGTGTGAGATGATATTTGTATCTGTCATATTCTATGCCATAGCTTGTTATGTTGTGATGCTGTGTCTTCTGGTGTATTTTGTTGTAGTGGATCATCCTTTTTCTTTTCCATTTTCTTTTTGGAGTTATAGCCACCAAATTTAGTGATGATGCGTCTCATTGTTGTTTCTTATGGATGATTGAGATCTGGTTTTGTACTTGGGACTAATTATAAACACATTGTCTCAAATGCTATGTTGCAGGTAAGAACTTTGTAGTTGATGAATTCATCAGCCTGAAAGACCTTGCAAACCCATTCGGTAAGTGATTGTTGATCTCAGTTCTGGCAGAGTTGACTACAGCTTTGTGTGCAATGGAAATGTTACTGTGATGTGGGCTGCCCTAGAATATTGCTACAAAGTGAGCTCGATTTTAACTCAAATTCATGATCATTCATGAATCATGGTGGCAGTTTCATTCTTACGGGTCTAGTTTATGTGTATTTATTTTACTCATTTTCTCTTAATATACAGGGATGGTGAACAACAGTTATTGTGGGTGTGTTTGCCTCTAGTCAGGACTTTTCTACTCATCCATTCCAGGTGGTTACAGACTTACAGCAGTACGTTGATGCGGCGTATGCAGGCTGATCAGCTTGCTTTTTTTTTTGTATTATTATTATGGTTTCTATTTAGAAATTGATTTACTATGATCAACTAGTAGATTTTAGAAAGATCAAGTAGTAGATTTGATGATATCTAGCTTTGTATTTTTTTTAAACTTTTTTGGTCTTCATATTGTATGTATAAGAATATCCAGCATTTTGTATGGGTTTATTTAATAGCATATCCGTATGTTACTATTAAGGCCGAAAAAAGGCCAAATGTTTTTTTTTTATTTTTTTTGTTGAAGTTAGCACCACGCTTGAATACAGGAGCGCTGTGCATCTACAACGCTTAATAAGCGCTGTGGTAGGTCCAGACCTACCACTGCGCCCGATTACACATCGCCCACTAGACGCTGTCTATATACCAAAAAATACGCTGTCTATCTTTGATCCTGGCGTAGTGACACTCTCTATTACCACTTTACCCTTCCCATATAATACCCTTATCCCCACATGCAACTCTTGTTATTTTCATCAAAGTTTGAGGGTAAATTGGTCATATCTATTTCAAATACATATTTTCTTAAAATCCGTGCTAAGTGACGGCTGGAACTTAGTTCCGAAACGGAGGGAGTACTTAATTGACTTGTTTGCTATCTATGAGTATGATGCCTTCTGATTGGCTTACATGTTAGCTAGCATGGATGATCATCGACAAAACCAATCAGTATTGACCAGTGGCGGAGCCAAGGGGGGGCCAGCAGGGGCCATGGCCCCTCCCAAGGCTTCAAATGTTATATACTATTATGTGTTACAGTATGAAATGTAGATGAGCTGGTAGTTTGCCTGCCCAACTAGCGTGCTTACCCGCGTTCGACTCGCATGCTAAGCTTTTTAAATTTTAACAAATTCCTTGTTTTGCTAGACAGTTATTACGTCTCATGTCCATATACTTTGATATGTGATATTATAACTTTCTTTTTTTCTATTTTGTCCTTTTCTATATTGTGTTGCCTTACAATTCTCTGTAAGTATTCTGTATTCAATGTCTGACTGTCACTTAGTTTTTCTGAATACTAGTTCCCCTTCAAAGTAGATTATTCTTCAAACTTTTACATGACTTTTGTTTCAAAGTAAACCTTAAATTCATGATTTATTCAAAATCTAATAAATTTCTATTCTACTTAATTTTAATAAACGTTGATATAGGTTAAGATTGAGATTAAGCTTATATTAGCTTCTCCAATTCTTAGGTACACTCGGTGTACACGTATACACCGGGTGTTTTTTAAACAAAGCATTACAGTATATAACATTAGTCAACTTTTTAATATCATTAGTCAAACCTTTATTATTAGTTATAAACCCATCCGGTGCACGTGTACATACATCCGATCTATCAATTACATGTTGTATTAGCTTAGCTAGCTACTTCTAATTGAGGATTAGTTACTCCGCTCGGCCCCCCTCATAAAAAATTTCTGGCTCCGCCACTGGTATTGACTATAGTTGTCCTCTTCACTCATGGAACCTGTATGCCTGTATTTAGAAGTGGCAAACGGGCCTATTGGTTCGGTCTAGTACGTTAACCGGTCAATCGGGTTCATTTCGGTTCGGGTTTATTTGGGTTCGGGTTACAATTGGGCCACCAATTTCGGGTTAGATTCGGTTTGGGTTGGGTCGGTTTGGGTTCGGGTTAATTCGGGTTCGGTAACATTATCAATTATTTTTTTACCCCGACAATGTAATTTGTTAAATATAACTAAACAATTAAAGTTTTTTCTAATTGAAATATGTTTTAATTGTTTAAATTGTTATTAGCATATATTTCATGATAACAAAGACAATTAATCGGGTTTATTCGGGTTTGCCGGTTCGGGTTTAACTAATTCGGGTTCATAAACGGTTCGGTTCGGGTTCAGTTCGGGCTTCGGGTTGGATTTTGGTTGCCTATTCGGGTCAATAATCGGGTTCGGTTCGGGTTGAAACGACCCGGCCCAATTTACCACCTCTACCTGTATTGCGCCTGTTTCGTGGCACTGCTAGAGCCTGATTGCCTGTTTCAAGTACACTAGCAGACTAGTAGTTGCTCATCCGGTGCACCATGTACAGATTCGTAGTCCAATCTATGTTGGCGGTTAACCATACATAACATTTTTTTTTTGTTTAGGGTTCTATTGGGCTCTCTTGTATTAGGCCCATCATTTATGTTTTGTATAGGTATATGTATATGTCTAAATGTGTATTGTATTGTATTTCTCTATGCTTAACATTAGCTGTACATATACTCACTCAATTGAAGGAAATAAACAGAAGACTCATTTCCCCCAAA
>ONZK01001677.1:1452-12235 GCA_900322385.1 Pharnaceum exiguum | reverse complement strand
TGTTTCCGAGATTGACCCATTGTTGTATTGAAGTATTTACTTCCAACAACTTCACCAAAAATAAGAGGTGCTGGAAGGTTTTCATAGCCATTTTGCTATAGTCCATTATCACCTAAATCTGAAAGATGGAAGATAATTCTTTCAACTTCATAGGCACTGGACCTATCCTTAGCCAAAATGTTGCATGCTAATCAAACATTGTGAGCAATGGTGAAGTTTTATTTTAAATCTTTTCATCATCTCAAACCTTATAGAATCGAACCAAGAGCTCTAATACCAAATAGTTGGGGAAGGAGAGAAGAGAGATAACTTTAAGCGGGAAATATGTTGGGGTGCCTTCATTGTAAAGAATCGAATGAGTAAAATCCCTTCAAATTGAATAATTGACCAACCACTTTCAATTTTGAAGCACATCTGACAGAGGTGGCTCATATGGGTTTGCATTTGTGTGTGTGGGTGTGTGTATGTATGTTTCATGTGTGAGTGTGTGTGCGCTGTTTTTCTTTTTTTCTGCTTTTTTTCGGAAAAAGATGATGCGACGACCCGATCTCGGCATCCTCGTTGCTCGTCTTACTCATATTCGTCGTTCTACGAAGCTCGTCTTGAAGATGAAGACGGAGGGAGGATGGTAATGCGGGGAGCCGAACCCGCGCCTCCGCGGTTTTTTTTTTTGGGGGGTGGGGGTGATTTTGTTGCGAACTCTTTTGGTGCTTGTTAGTCGATCCCTAATGAATGTGGGTCTGTGAGACTAAGGTTATGTTGTTTGTTATTTTTCTGGTGACGACATGGTGATTTGAATTTTCTATACTTTGTGAAGTTAGCTTGGAGCATGTGTATGATTTTTCTTACATGTCATTGCTGCTTTGTGGAGCCACCTCCGTTTTCTTGAACTATCTCTCTTTTCTTCATCTATTTTCAACCAAATTTTCTACCAACTTATTTCTTCCTTCAATAAATTTGCAGGAGCTGTGTCGGGTAATCCTGGTCAGGTATGTTATATTTGCAGTGGCTTTACACAATTTCCTTCTTGTGCATCCCACTTGTTAGTTGTCACTAGTCTTGGATCAAGTATTCCCTTTTTAGGCTTTTAATATGTCATTTTTCTATAAGAAAGTTAGGAGATGGCTGCATCTCTGTATATAGTTGCAATTTAAATACTGGTTGGCTGGTGTTTTGGCTGATGATATTTTGATATGAATCAATCTGCCACAGAGTCCTAATATGGAAGCCAAAATAGCTAAGCTTGTTGAGTTGGGATTTGAAAGGAATGCTGTCGTACAAGCTCTACAGCTGTTCAATGGCAATGAAGAGCAGGCAGCTAGTTTTCTCTTTGGCTGATGATGCTTAGTTTGGAAACGATACATGATGCGCCGTTTACAACTCAGCACGAGACAATCAATTGAGATTTGCACATTTGGATGTGTCTCTGGATATTTTTGGCCATCAGGTATTGGGGAAATCCAAAATACTGCTTGTTGGCATCAAGTGTGTTTCTTTTTTCTCTCTTCTTTTTCACCCCATGATAAAACTTATTTTATAGTTGAGTGAAGGTTACATATTCTTTTGATGTTATGTTAGTGGACAATCTAGGATCCCAACATTCATTTCTCACTAACGTAGACCCCAATGTTGTAACTTCAATTTATAGCAATGATTAGTGAGAGAATTGGTAAGACAGTATCGTACTCGAATAGTGTTCTTCGTCGAGCTCTTATGTCGAGCCATGCTTCTGTCTCTACTGGTTCGGCCTCTTTTTGTGTCCTTCAGTATCGGCACCCCCCTTTTGTTTTTATTGCAACAGCAATCTTATGGGACTTGGGGGTTATGCTCCTCACCTTTATGAGAACTTAGCCAACAGGTTCATTTTGAAGGGCATGCCAAGACGGCCAGAGTTTGGGGCGCAGGTGAGGGAAGAAAAAAAAAACGTACGATTTGTGTATCTTTTTCGTTTTTTTACCCCAAAAAGTTACCAGTTCCTGCAGAGAGCATGATTCACCAAACCAGACTGTCACTCTACCACTCTCTGTGGCCATTCTTTCACCTACAGCCTTCAGGTAGCCCAGAAAATCACTGGCTGATGTGGTGGCTAACTACTGGTCAGATGTGTCGAGTATCTGCGAAATTTTAGAAAGGTGTGAAGTAGGGATGCCAGGATCTATCAATGTGCATAAACTCTTTTGACACCGTTTATACAAACGACAAAGCTACAAATGATTTGTGTCCATTTCATTAACATCAAATATTCAAATGTATGTACAGTCAAGACCAGGGTCAACAAGTCCCCGCACCTAGCTAAGTATACACTTGAGTGACTGCCTAAAAAAAAATGCTAGTGTGGCCAAACAAACAAATTCTGCACAATCAAATGACATCAATCTATTAACATTCTGGAATTAAATATCCACAGAGATAGTTACATTCATGCAGCAAATATTGGGCGAGTGAATCAGAAACCTTTCCAGGTAGCAAGTATTTCTTGGAAGATATCGGCAATGAGCTCTCTATCTGCAGACTGAAGAAACGCATTAAACTCATCACGGAGATCATAGATCTTTCCAAACTTGACTAAATATCTCATGCAGCAGCTCTTGAGCTCAGGGAGCTGGTATAGAGCTGCATTCTGCAGTCTCTCCAGGACATTTTGAGCATCAATGTCCTCCATCAGGCTCTCATGGCAGACCTCCTTGAGGTCCTCAATGTCATACTTATGAGCAGCACTGAGGAGGGACAGACGGTGATCTCGGAACTCTTCGGGCTCTATGGTTCCATAAAGGTAGCTAAGCAAGGCCCTGCAGGACTCAGCTGACATGTCGGGAATGTTGACTGTGGCAAGTTCCTTCTCCTGGAGGTCGTGGGAGAACATGCTTCGGAAAACAGGCGAGCGTGCTGCTAATACAGCTCTGTGGGCCCCCATGGGCAAACCGTCAGATGTGTTTATGGTAATGTCCGTGTGTATGGCCTCCGTCAGCATCCTCCCCAGGCAGGCAAGCGCAGTTAAGTCAGATCTCCTCCGCGTTAATCCTTCTGTCCAAATAGAACAGGGCACCCCACCCTAATGAAAGTTATGTTAATCAACTAATTAGCAAACTATTGTATTTAAGTGTTCCAAGCAGCCCATTAGGGGTGTATACAGTAATTCAGTAAACATCAAGTTTTAGGCTGGCCTTGGAATAAATTTTCATAGTCAAGCAAAGAAGAAAAGAAAAGTAATTCAGAGAAAGCTACACGCCTACACCTACCAGCAAATTCGAAAGACAAGCACTAGGAAGAAAACAGGAAGATAGCTTACTTGTTGGGATGTAGTCTTTAGATCAAGAAATTCAACATCAATGATGAATTTCCCAGTGAGTGGAATGTCAATTGGCCAAACAAAATCGTCGCTGGTCTTGAGCTGCTTGTCTATTATCTCTGAAAATTGATCAATGCAAACATGAACAGATCATATTAGTATTCTTCATACGAGCATTTTGAAGTGCTGGAAACAGGGAGGAAAGGGTGGACGCAAGTGCAGCAATCATCACTATTATGTTCTTACACTTTACTGCCAATGACTGATGTTGTTAACAAGGTCCCAAAAGGATCCTACTCTTTGCATAGGGAAAAAAAAAACTTGCAGACCTTATGAAATGAGCAGTGTGCTGGTATTCAGTAAGCTTACCAGGGTGTATAAGGTGCTTTCGTTCACCAACGGAAGACAATACTCGGATAACAAAAGAAGCTATAGGCGGATTCTCTCTTGTCAAATTTGAAATCTCTGGAAACAGTTTAATCAACAACAATCGACTCTTTTCTAACGTCAAATGCCTGCAATTAATTCATACACCAGATAATTAGTGGTAAAAATTATGAAGCATTACATTGCGTAAAAACATTCATCATACCTAATTCAGCAGCCACGTACATATTGACGTAGAGGCAAGTCTAGTCTATATTGTCGACACTAGCAACGTGACAACTAATTCTAAGCATTAGCGCCTTAGCGGGTCTAAGGATCCTAGAGAAAAAGGTGGATTAAATCTTATTAGGTGCAACGGAACATACCAATTCCAGAAACCAATCTTGAAAGGATCGGAACGACGGTAGGTGCAAGAAGAAGGATTGTCGATTCTCCATTGAGCAAGACGTGAGGTTGTTTCGACACGGTAAACAGAATCCTTCATCCTCCAGTGAATAAACCCTGAAGAATAAGAAGTGGATATAATAGCCTCTGTGATGTCATTGATGCAATCAAATATCCCAAACCCCTCCAACACTGACTTTCCCAGCTTAGCTTGTTATCTTATTTTTGCTTAGCTTTTTTGGTTGTGTCTCCACTGCTAGGCAAGCTAAGTCACCTAACAGCATCAACTAGCTTAGATCGTCTATATTGCTTTGCTTTGTAAGTGAGTGACTAAAGATTCTTTCTTTGTTTTATAGGTGAAATAGGATTCACTCACTTTCTAAATTCCATCATTTTCTTTTCTTTTTTTATTTAATTAGGAAGGCCCAACTGCATTCAATCTTCCACTTGGATGTTTCGGGCACGCAATCATTTTGGAGAAAACTTGGTAGTTTGCTTTACGCCAATGACAGTGAAAGCCTTTTGTTGCCTTGCACCTTAATTATACAATCAAAGAGTGGGAGTACAGTAGATACCAAAATAATATCATTTCAAGGTTATGGTCTTACTCTTATGGATTACAAAATGAGTGGGTTTGAAAAGATGGAGCTAGGACCCGATTATGTGCCATAAATGGAGCCCATAATTCCTATATGTCTGCTCTATTTTGAGAGGTGTGCCATCCAACATTCCTTCGCCTTTGGGCAACATTGTTCTTCTTTTCTTTGGCACCCTTTGAAGCAAAGGATATGTTACCCATACAAGCATCTAGCTACTTTCGTCTGTATTTCATTTTTTCTTTCTGACCCTGAACTTTTTATGTTCTCCTACAAGAAAATTTCCGTCTTTCTTTTACTAGTACTTGTGTTTCAACTCTAGTATCCTTGAGAGTTGAGCACTTGCTAGGATCAATAGAATGAGGGAAAGGATGAGCTTTTTGGTCAATATATACAACTAGTCAGCTATCACAGAAATTGAACTATTAGTACTGATAGGCACCCTGATTTATTTGCGGTTTGCCTTTAGCGAGTGCCCAACCAGAGCAGCTAACAATCACCTCTACAGCCCTTTGCGTTAATTGATGATGTTAAGTTTAGGTGCTCCGTTGCCATTATGGAGAGATTGAACTAGAGGCTTTATTGGCCAGGAGTCAAGTTCGATAATCAGATGATTCCAAGTGGACTGCTGATATTATTAAGAGTAGTTGAGCTTAATTAGTAATAGTCAAAAGAAGTGGTAACATCACGAGAATTGATAGTTGTATAATAATGGTTTCGTCACCCTTGGCTTTGTCATATTGAGGGCTTTGCACAGACAATCAACAGGTGGAATCCTTAGGAAAACTACCTCACCAACTTATCATTTTCATTGCCAAATCAAAAGAAGACGACTCAGTCACCAATTATTTCAAGCAAAGTGGTACTCCAGTTAGTTCTGTTTTTTCCTTTTTGTGAGAATTGTACTCCAGATATTTTCTTTTCTTTGTCGAGAGAGGTACTCTATTGTATACCTCCCTTTTTACTAAATCCGATAAAAGATCAAATTATATTTTGGTGGATTACTCCACCTATTACGAATTCAGGTCGAGTTAAGATTTAAATTAATCATTAACCAAATTAAGGCAAGTGCTCCCCGAGGGTATTGCACATTTTGCACCAAATAGTGCTCCGCAATATGTCATTTTTGATTTCTTCCTCCAACAAAGTGATGTGGAGCAACATTTGATTAGTAGTTCTGTGAGGGAACTGAGAAGTTGATTACTTTTGATGGAGATTGCTCAAAGGATTAAACAATCACCATAGGGACAATTGGATTATGTCATCATTCGAAGATACTTTTCTGTCCACTTGCAGAACGCAGTAGCTAACTTCGTCCAATGAAATTTCCTTGCGTTTCATCGTGCTGAAATGGGCCAAGATGAATCTCATAAGATTCTAACTCTTCGTCATCACTCGTATCACTAATTAATCAGTGTTCCGACGAAATAATGAATAGTATACCATGTCCTAAATCATGTGCCTTTTTTAAAAATATAATAATCCCTTTGATCCAAATTCCAAAATTAGTGTTATTTTACTCTTAGGCCACGCCTAGTATGGGTCTAATGATTTCCGGAAGAATAATTTAGGGTTTGTCTGAATTGAGAGTAATCATTTAGGGATATGAGTGGTGTGAAAAATAGCAGAATGTAGAGAAAGATGATAGTCGGGGCAAGTGGTCAATGGAAGAAAATAGAACAGATCAACAGATAGAGTAATCATTCCTCCCCAATTAGTGGTAAACTGGTAATCCATTAACCCCCCCGATCTCTATAAAGTAATCATTCCTCCCATTTGGAAGTAACCATTCCCCTCCTCCCTCTTTTCTTCTTCATCCACCACTACATCCAACTCTTTCCTTATTGAAATTCATCATATTACCCGCTTGGGATTAGCACAATCAGGCATAGCCTTAAGTGAAATAGATAAGGGAGGAAAGTTCACAAGAGTAATTGACTGAGGAAGAACTTCCTAATAAGGGTGGCTAACTAACTACTCCGTATTAATTTATGTGACAATGTCTCAATTATACATTAAAAAGCGAGAATAACACGTATTTTGAATTATATTATTTTCTTTCTAGAATGACACTTTATTGGATCGAAGGGAGTATACCAATACAAAAACGTGTGTGAACACATTTCATATCTAAGACGGAGTAATTAACGATATAAAAAGGTTGATTAATGATCCATCGGTGATTATTAATAACCCCCGATGGTTATTTATATATTTTTTTTTTTTTTGAGAGGAGATGTCTCATATATTAAAAAGGGAAAGGTTTCACACTAATTTTCGAGAAGCTCTATTCTAACTACTAGAACTTCCTTAAAACAAAGGGGGAAAAAGTTGCTTGCTAATGTCACAACACAATTGGGCATTAGCCCATCCTTTGCACCAAAAAAAATGTCACAACACAAATACACAATAGACCACTATTTTCTATATCTTTTTTTATTGAAAAATGAAATGATTTATGAAGGGAAAATAAACCAACATAAAAGTCATACTCATACTCCGCAAGTCCGCATCAGGATAAAGAAAAATGCACACAGCCACATTGACCCGCGCCGTGATTGCTTTACAAAATTGAATTGATGAACGTTGACCAGCTGCTCTACTTCATTTTCTACCGTCGCTTATTTCAATTAGCCATCTAGGATTTGTAACTGGCCCGTCTTCCAAGCCAGGCCCAATTGAGCCGAACTAACTGAACATGCTAGAGGACGCCCTTAGCTTGCTGAAGTCTGTATTTCAGTATCAGACAATAAGAACAAGTCCAATCCAAGAGCACCTAAATCAAAGTAAAAGCTGGTTTTGTCAAACATCATACTGTAGCATGATCACCTCGTAAAAGTAGGCCTTCAGCATGTTCTATAGATAAAGTAACTAATCCTAATAAGCATGAATAGATAACAAAATCCCTTAATTACGTTATTAAATCGATAGTCATTCAACAAAATTGTGTCAATACAGCTTTAAACTAACGAAAATAGCAGTTTAAACACCGAGATGGAGGCCTCACCTTCTTCTCACTACAACCGCCTTAGCTCGTCGCTGTTTGAGATGATAGATGCAGCTTCAAACAAAATTCAACACCTATAAATTGACATTTAAAAGAGTAGGGTATGAAGCACATATATGATAAGTTGATTAACAACTACAACAATAGTCCCAAAACTGATTAAGGTCGGTTAATATGAACCAAATATACATTCAAGACATTATACACACACCAATAATTAAAACAAACAGGCACACGTGCACCACGATCACCTATGTGATAATTTGGTCGAAAAACATAAATAGAAAAACATCAAGATTACCTTTAGATGCCTCATAATTACGTATCAAACTAACGCTTGAACGTTGCAAATTGAATCGCCTTGCCGCATCGATCATGCGTAGTCTATACGGAGTATCTATCAACACAATTAAGTTTGGCATCTTGCAATGAGTTAAGACTCGCCAAAATGTTGAATCATTAAAGTGATTTCTCCGGGTCTAGTGAAATCTTTGTTATACTGGGTGTACCCTTGTACATGTACATTGAATGGATTTATAACTAATAATAAAGAGACTAACTAAGGACATTAAAATATGACTAATAGTTTATTTTATAATGCTTTGAAAAAAATAATATCTGGTGTACACGTACAACTATTGTAGGCTTGTAGCTAAGAATTGGAGTAATAGAATTTGTGCTAACCTTGATTATTTTTTTTATCACACAAAATGTAGGTATGTGTTGTGGACCACTTATCTTTAATTTTTCCATTTTTCTTAAAAAAAAAACCCGGCCCTCTCCCCCTTCCCTTCTCGGGCCGATACCTTGGGCGACGGACTCTCGTCACCCCATCCTCTCTCGGGTCGACTATCGACTCCCCTTCTGTCGTCCCCTCCCCTCCCATTTACCGCCCTAACCTCCTATCTGTCACCACAGGTTTTTCCATCTATCGTGACGGATAATAAAGTATTCACAGATATTAAAAATTGTTATCATGGGATATTAAAAACTCGCATATCCGTCCTGACGAATAATTAGGTCTGTCATCACAGTTAAAATGAGTGGTTCATAATATGCATGTATTTTTTGTACTATGACTGAAAAAAAAATAATCAAGTAAGCACATTCACAGTTGGAGTAAACTCAGGTAATGTTAGCTAGTAGCTACTGAACCTAGGTGCAATGATCGCCTTTTACCAATAATGCAGTAAGTTCCCAGTCTCACCTCCGAATTCACCACTAGTTTAATTTCTTTTTTACTTTTACCAATTCGTCCCTTGGAAACACAAACGGTAATTGCCTCTGCATTGGAGAAATAATGGGGCAAGGTGAAAAGCTTACACAGCTGAGATAGCTTAGCCTCAGGTGTCAGGTGTCAAGTCATTTCCGAAATGGAGAATATAAATTAAGCGAAAAACAAAGGGAAAAAAATCCCTCAAAAATTTACCTGTGTTTCTATAGCAACACATCATTCTCAGCTCATCAGTGTGCAGAAGCAAAAAGTGAGGGAAAATGGGACAAATAATCACCACCATTTGGAAGTGGCTACGAGGGGATGCTACTGCTAGGGAAGGAGCAGCAGGGAGTAAGGAAACAAGATCATCATCATGCCACAATCAGAGCAGCCAAGCTCCTCGAGAAAACCTTAGCCACCACCACATTGGCAAAACAAATAGTAATGTCACCCCTAACAACAATATTTACACCAGGCAATATAATAATGTTAGCAGAAATACTCTTACCCAAACTCAGCAGCAGCAGCAGCAGCAGCAGCCTAGTTTTAAGTCCACACAGAAGCCAAGCAGGGCTTCTTCTTCTTCAAGTTGTGATTTTGTGCAAAATGATCATAACGCTAGTGTGACACAGTGCCCCATGCAGCAATATGGTGCGACTAATAATCGCTACCACTATGATTATATTAGTACACTATTGCGAGGAATCAGGAGAATAGGAGCATACAGTAGCTCTCAGAGGATACTGTTGGTGGGTGAAGGTGATTTCTCCTTCTCAACGTCATTAGCTCAGGCTTTTGGTTCTGCTCACAATATGGTTGCCACTTCACTTGACTCCTTTGGTAATTTCCCTTTTTCTCACCTCTTCATCTCACATGCATGTCCATTTATATGACGCTTACTCTTGCAGTCTTTCCTCATCAAAAAACAGAAAAAAAAGGTGTCGGAGACACAATGTTGGTTTGTACTGCTTGCTGCATTAGATATTAGGGCAGCTACTAATATAAATGCAGTATTTTTAACCTTTGTTTGGATCAAAACTCGTAATTAGTACTCCGCATAGTCTAATATATATATATAGCCACGATATATATCACTAAAGGGTCTATTTTGAATTAGCTGGCTGTCTAGAAATCAAATGCTTGCATTTGAATTTAGTACTTGACCGAATTTGCGATCAAATGTAAACCCTGATTGCTAATAGCTTAATTGCGTAGTTTCTATTATAGTAATATGCATATGTAATTGGGGTCAAAGCCTTGTTATTTTGGTAGAGTTCACATCCGTTTTCTACATCTCAGTCTTCTGATTCATGTCATCAGAGTGGGCTGTGGCCAATTCAGGCATTGTACGGTGTATTTGGGAGATTTCTAGAGTTCCGTCAGTTGCTTTAGTGAGAATATGATATTAAAGGATACGGCACAAGGGCTGATCGATCACTTAGTTATGGTTTCCGAGGTCATTGCCTCGCGTGTATGGCCCGACGACCCTCATAGGCACTGCTCTCCATTTTATCATAACTCCCGTAGACTTGTAACCAAACTGTTTGGGAAGTCAAGTTTCTCCATTCTTGTAGAGAAGGTAGCTTGAGCATGAAAATCTCCCTCAGCGAATGTTACCTGTCAAGATCGCCGAGGATATTCTAGGCTTCGGACAAGATGATTATTGTCATTTTGTTTTTGTTTTCTTATCCTTTTATTGGGAATGTGTCCCTTATTGAAGAGAGAGTAGAGTTATTATCTGTATATAGGCCTAGAGGGTTACTCCTCCTATGGCCAATTGGTTTTAGGATGGAACCCCTCTAGGTCCATCTGTGTTTATTGTCTCCTCTCTCCATATATAGGCCTGCTGCAAGTGTGCGCGCGGCCCATGTTTAACACCTTTGCCTCTCCATCGATGATTATTC
>ONZK01001676.1:59793-74453 GCA_900322385.1 Pharnaceum exiguum | reverse complement strand
ATTCAGCGTGGGTTCGATTCTCAGTAGGAGTAGTATTTTTAGTTTTTTACTAGTGACATAATAATTTAGGAAAGCTTACCCAAAAAAAAAAATAGGAAAAAAAGAAAACACAAAAAGAATGAAAAAAAGTTAAACGTTTTCACACGTATAAAATATTTGTTAAGTAATTACATATTTTTTCACAAGTGAGATTCACACGTAGATACTTTATTACAACAAGAAACAACAATAACAATCGAGTGTAAATCCCCGTACTCGAGTTAGGATGTACGCAACCTAATCCATTTTTAAGAAAACAGAGAGGTTGTTTCTGAGATTGACCAATTGTTGCATTGAAATATTGACTTCCAACAACTTCACCATAAGTAAGAAGTATTGGAAGGTTTTCATAGCCATTTTGCTATAGTCCATAATCACCTAAAATTGAAAAGATGGAGATAACTCTTTCAACTTCATAGGCACTGGACCTATGTGAATTCAAAATAATTAATATAAAAATTGGCAAAAAGTTCTTATTAATCAAATTAAAATGCGGAAACAAATATTAATATAACAAATTATATCATGATAGAACATAACCCAAGATCCAAGTAAAAGCCATGTTATAACAGGTAAAATGGGGTTTGGTAGAATACCTTTCGGAGCGTGCTTGATCAACTGGAGACTTAGAATCGCAGGTGCAATTCCTCTATTGTTGTATACACGTACTCATGAACTGATCCTGCTTGATCGGGTACTATTACGAACAAGAAGAGAACCAGAGAAATGGGAGTATTTCGGTTTGTGTACACTTCGGCCAAGTGTATGCGCATAAGGTGTACATGGTTACACTTTTGAGCTTTTGCCAAAGTCACTCGTTACTTTGGTTTCGGCCAAATCTCTATGTAACCAAGATTGACAAGCTTTTGTCTCTTCTCCTCTTTTAATATTGTAATACACCCACATTATGAACCATTAATCCCATTAAAATGACATAATGCAAAGGAGTTACAAAAGCACAAATGAGTTACAAACTCTTCCACATTCTCCACATTATTACAACTCTCTAGTTCAAGTATTTGAACCATCTTCCTAAAGACCGGACCCAAAATACTTATCAGTATATCGTTGCACACGTATGACCCAATAGGATTTAATCAGATAAGCTTAGATTAATAATTAATCTGTGACAATAGAGACTTCTAACAAAGTATATTAGTCACTTAACTGATTAAACTATATGTCTCAAATATACATTATAGTTTTCCATATTAGTACCTAATAAATATATACACTTGTATAGAACACTTCCATCACCATCCTCATAAATGAGTTATTAATACTTCTTTTGAGTGGAACGAATGGTGAGTACGTCTCATTCTTACTTAATTTTAAGCTGACTCCAAAAGAACATTTTGACCCTTCAACTCTATATGTAACTTTGGGTGTTGTACAATGAAGGTCTATGATAGATTTTACGACTTGATAAGTGCTCTAAAAAGAGCTTCAACAGAGGACAATACCGTGATATTGACAACTTTGAACGGCGCATGGGCACAACAAAATTCCATGTTTGATCTCTTCCTGGAGAGCTTTAGGATTGGGAATAATACTGCTCAGTTTTTGTAACATATGCTAGTTTTAGCGGTTGATGAGGATGCATATAAGCGATGCCAAGCCGGTGCCTTCAATTGTTATTACTTCAAAAGTAATTATTCATCTGAGATGACTCATGAGGCTAAATTCATGACCCCAATGTACGTAGAAATGGTTTGGGAGAAACTTGTCTTCTTGCACGATGTTTTGAGCTTGCGATACAACTTCGTTTTCACGGTATGTGCTCATTTTCTCTTCCTATCTTGTAATGGTATACTAGTTTAAGTACTTAGGTTGTCTTTTCTATTTTTCTTAGCTTGTGAGTTGTGAAAATAGAAAAGATTGATTACCGGCTCCCCGGTGACCCTTTGATGGTCACTAATCTCATTGGTCATTGATGACCCCGACTCATATATGAAACGGGATCACACAAATTTTTCTATTAAATTAGTAGCACGGTTTGCAAAAAAAAAAAAAGAGTAGAAGTTAGTTGCACGGCCTTCAAATGATGACCTTTTTATTTTTCTTACATCTCTAGGACTCTGATGTTATGTGGTTTCGAGACCCATTTACACAAATCTTACCGGATGTTTCAAACTTCTTGTGATTTTTACAACGGCAAGCGCTTCGATTTGAACAACTTGCCCAACACTGGTTTTAGCTTCGTAAGATCAAACAACCAAACCATTGAATTTTACAAATATTGGATTTCTGCAAGATGGAGGTACCCGGGTCTACATGATCAAGATGCACTTAACAAAATAAAACTTGATCCTTATGTTAAGCAACTTGGATTCACTATAAGGTTTTTCAATACAGACTATTTTGGTGGATTTTGTCAGCCAAGTAGCAGGGGCGTCCCGTTAAAATAAGGGGCCCTGTGCAAAACTATACCTTGAGGCCCCTAATTTTTTTTAAAAAATCGTTAATAAGGGTACTGTAAGTCTGTAATGATGTAATCAAATCTTTGAGTGCGACAATAAAGGAAAGAAAATGTAAATTTAATATGGGAAAAGGTTTTACACTAAGGTAATATATTCAAATCATTACAGATGTAGAAGAGTAGAAGACAAGGCAAGAAAGAAGAAATGCACCCAGCCTCATTGAACTCGGAACATCGTTTAGGATTATAAAATCAAATTATCATCGGTTGGTCAACTGTATAAGTTTCATAATTTATTCTACTATCACTTCTTGGTTTAGCATTTTAGGGGCCCTTTTCCAGCTTGGGGGCCCTGCTCGACCGAACTAAATGAACCTGCCAAAGGACGCCCTTGCCAAGTAGAGACTTCAACAAGGTATGTACAATGCATGCAAATTGTTGCGTGGGTTTGGACCTGAAACTAGCGGACCTTCGAACGACGCTCGAGGATTGGAAGATGTACTTGTCTGCAGTGTCGAATCAATCTTCGACTCAACGTTTTCACTAGAGAGTCCCTAATAAATGTCATATGTAGGGATGCTCTTATTATTTGGGAATGTGCTATAATCGATTGAATAGAATAGAAGCTTTATTTTCGGCTAAGATTATCTTTCATTCGTCGCTAGTGGTACAATTCAATTTTTGTTACTCACTTCAGTTTTTTTTCAGTTTAGTTTTAGTCATAATTTGAACAATCTTCAATTTTTTTCAATATTTTCCGTTCTATTCAATTTTTTTTCAATTCATTTTTTTCCCAATTATGTTCTGCTTCAATCTGATCCTTTCAACTGAACAAAACACATCCTAATTATGTGTTGAATGTTAGGAAATGTGGGTCTACTAACAATAAGTTTGAGCCCACAAGCCACAAGGGAAAAGCAATTACCAATCAAAGTAAGATTTAAACCCAAAGTAGATGAGAAATCTCCAGACCGAACAGTGTTACCGTTAATGGTAGAAGAAGAAGAAGCGTATGAGTTCCAGTCAGGTACCAGTGAGGTTGACGTCTTTAACGCCGTTGAGTCTGATGTTGATGACGGTGCTCTGTCGTCTGCCACGCCCCCTGTGAACCACCCTTGTGCTGACATCATCTATTTCCCTTTCTCTTTCTGTTGCATATGTATGTGTGTTTTGGCCTTTTGGGTTTCTAGAATCCAGACTTTCCAATTTCATGGGGAGGCTCATGGACTTGTATGAATGCCGATATATCCAACGATGTTCGATTTCCAGTAGTAGTGTTTTCGTTTTAATTTAGAGGTGGCAAGAGAATGATGGGGATGAGAATTATTTGAATCTTAATCCCTGCATTTCTATCCAGGGAGGGACATGTATTATGATAGGGGCATGTATTATGATATGAATTATTTGTACTTATATTTTCTTATCTCTATCCCACATAACAAACAGTGGATAAATGTACTATATCCCTCCCTTAATCTATCGCTCTTAACTAATCCCAATCTCATTAAGGAATCCCAATCCTACTTAAACAAGCTGTTAGTCTCTCTTTTTTGGCTTATTAGGACACTTGATTATTGCTTTTTTAACTAAAAAAGGAAAATAAACTTTCAAGATTGTTGATGTATGCTTGTAGAAGGAGAAATGAGATAAGTAGCTCCCTTTCTTGAGGAAACTCCCAACCTATTGCGTGCACAATTACTCTTAGACTTTTTTTCTTTTTTATGGAGGGTACTAGGTAAGTTTTAGCTATTTGATGGTGCACAACCCATTGATCGACGAAAGTCAATAGACAATCTATCGTTCAAAGATCTAAGCAAAATGGCTCAAGCAACCCAAACTTGGAGAGCCAACTAACATAGGCCTAAGCCCAATTGAGGAAACCAGATATTACCCAATGCTAGTTGCTAAATTACCAAATTATCCTCTGGTTATGATGGCTATATTGCCATTATATACGCCATAACGAGATCAAAGAGAACCAAGCCATTCCTATTGAGTCCAATTCCAAACTAAGCATGTCACACTCATGAGTAAACAATTCACTAAACTCTTTTTTTTATAATCTCTCTTTTTTAATCTCAGATCTCGGGCTAACTTAGGTGTTGGGTATACTAGAGTATACTTTATATTTTGATGATGATGCCAAATGACATTAGCAAATTCATACTACATACTTTAATATTGGAGGTCCCATTAGTAAAGATTGAAAAAGTAGCTACTCGTTTATATAGTTAGAATTATTGTAAGAGCACTTGGTTATGGAAGTACTTGTCAGAAAACAAAGCCCTTTGTTCTCTTATAACATATTAACATGATTACTATTGAGTTCTTTCTAAAGAGATCAGCATTTCTATACGTTTTACTTCTACTAAATGATACTTTCACCAAAAGTATTATTCATAAACTTTTGAAAGATTCTTTGGAAATTATCTTAGTATACATATCCTTTATTTAAATCGTGGTTGTTGATTAAGTTCAAACTTTATCTTTGCTAATTTTTCCCACAAAGGACTCTTTAAAGAGATGACGCTTAGTCTTGTAAGTCCTAATTGACCTCTATCACTATGTATACAAAGTAAAACTCGTTTTTTTTCCTTGGACTTTCACGTGAAGTTTTCCGTAAGTGCTCGTATGCTTTCTTTGTACCTCTCATGCTTATTTAGAAGTTTAATTAGGTAAAAACAGAAGTATATCTTCTACCCTTAATCTTTGTCTATAGGAATAGACTAGGTGGATTGATTCTTTGTTGGAAGAACACAAGTCATGTGTTGTAATTAGGTAGTTTGGATGCACTTGATTAGTAATTTCCCAACTATAACATACTTTATAAAAATTTTATAGTCAAAAATATAAATTTCCTACATAAATTTACACTTCTAACAAATAAAATACAATAAACTTTATTATCCCGTGCTGTAAAACATTTCAGTGACTAATCCCGCTGGGAAAGCAAAGGAACAGAGAAGAATGGAAGACAACATGGCGTCAACCTTATTCAAATAATAATTTAACTCACTTAATCAGAAACATGATTGTACAAAATGTACGGCGCATATTTGCAATTGCAACGCCTCAAGGAGCAGGCTCCATCATTCACTTAAGTTAACTTGTGCAGCACAGGGGCAACAACGTCCTCCTTCATTTGCTTGAAAGTGCACATCTGTTGGCTCAGGCTCTAGAACATGTTTTCGCATGCTACTTGCTCATCACATCAACATCAACAAGCTAAAGTTTGTCCAAACTCAGAGATGGCATCCTTCCACTCCACACTGACTAGCATTTTATGGTGCATTCCTGGAATTTCAAGAGCAATGTGACCGATATCAATGTCGAACTCCAGCCGATCCTTGAAAGTCTCAACCACTGATGACGATAAGCCGTCTTTCTCTGGTGATGTAATGGCCAAGTTTACATCAACGACCAGCATCGAACCTTTCGGCACCGCAACCACATACTTGGTAAGCGGGACTTCTGATTCTGAAGATAGCGGCAAAGGGTCTCCGAATTGGCGACAAAAAAGTTTACTCCTGTAGCACTCTTTCTGATATTCAGTGACATACTTGTAGTTGCTGTACTCAGTAAAAACACTCCCATAAACTACATGAGGAGGAGCATCACAAGAACTACTCTCACTGTTACCAACCAAGCAGATCTTCACCTTTGCCAATAACCCTTCAGCGAAAATAGCATAGTGAATAGCTGCGTAGCCAGTGGTACCGGGAACAACAGAACATAGTTGCCGGTCATTCAAAAATGGGATAGGACATTTAAATTGAACAGCATCTGAAGTCAAACAGCCCTTGCTAATTCCACTGCCCTTACGATCCCGAAGATTAACTTTCAAAACAATATAGGGTCCTCCAATACACGATCCGGGGGCTAACATTGTTAGAGTTGGAGTTGAGAGACTTAGAGTTTGGTTTGAGAGCAGTCTCTCCGCAGAAGTTTCATCTTTACTCCACATGCATGATTCAACATCCGAGCAGCAACTCACAATGGAGCCAAACACGTCGACGCCCTCGCCGCTCTTGCTACAAACGGAAACTGAGAAGACCTCCATCAGTGGCTTTGAAATATACTTGTTTCTGACGATGACAGACGATGTAAGTTGTGAAGTCAACCACAAATGCTTAAACGGATGGCTCCACACCAAATGCACTTGAATCTGGTTATGCGCCCCAATGACAAAGTCCACCATTTGAAGACTGTCATACTCGACTCGGAAAGAGGCGTCACGTTTGGGCACAATTCGTTCCTTGGTATCACGGTTCCATAAGTCAGGAGTGATTAACAAAAACGGAGCTGCAGAAACTGGAACCACCACCACCTCTCTATCGAGCTGTATCGAAGAATCGGCTTTGACAATCAAAGGCTCATCCTCCCTTCTACTGAAGATCGAAACACATGGGTTACCGTGGCCAAAGTTTGCCACAATTTCACCATAAACAGGCACAGTGTCATCGCGGTCAGGGCACTCTAGAAAGACCTTGAAATTGGCAACAACTGCATGCGGGTATGTAATGTGGCGTATGACAGCAGCGGAGCCTTCACACTGTCCGCCTCTCACAGTATCAGCGTGGACAACTCCGTACTCATAGCCAGATGGATGATCCCTGTAATTCAAATACAGGCAACCTTGGGCAATGATGGCATTACTGTCAGCCTTGTCCAAGAGCAGTATCTCCACCTTAACGTTATCAGAAGCATGAATAGCAGGGCCCTTTGCTCGGGTAAGTGTTATGCTGCCATCATTGACAGTCTCAGGATCTTCCTCATCTCGGTCGAAAAGAGTAAAGGACGAACCATCACAATCAGTTACAGTGATTCTACCATGTACTTGATGATGATGAGATGATGCCCCTGTAGAGGTAGAGGTAGAGGTAGAGATAGTCACGGATAGCACCTCAGCCAGCGGTGCTGTTAGCATACTGTTTATAGGGAAACACTCAAACTCGGTAAATATCTCCTCAGGATAGCTTGAATAAACAGTTTCCGTTGTATTGCCATTGCTTGGCCACGGATCACATAATTCTGCATGCATGCAAAGCAAGCCAATTCATTAATCAAGTCAAAACCATATCATATAAAGCATACACATAGCAATTGATTTGCTGCAGACAAAAAAACATGATGATGATGATGATAAGAGTAAAAAAAAAAGTAAAGAGAACTTACCAGCCGGTATAGTGCGATCGGGCAGATCCCAGTTGCCCATAACATAGGGTGGCCAGAGAGTGTTGTCTATCATGATGATGGCTTTAATTAATTAGCAACTGGTGTGGTGTGGTGTGGTGTGGTGTGGGGTGGGGGATTGATGATGATGAGCTTAGGTTTTTTGATTTGGAGGAGGAATTGGAACAAGCAGAGGTAGGTTAAGGTTAGGCTCTTATTCTTCTCTTTTGTTATGTTGAATCAATGAATGAAAAAATAACATAACATGTTTTTCTATGCCTCCTTATATACTACTATAAACCGCCTCTCGTACAATGCCGGTTGCACAATTGTTTCCTTTACACCTGCAAACTCTCAATTGGTTACCAAAAGGGCGGTTACCATTTTTCTTTTTACCAAAAAAAAGCTCAAGCAGGTAACTTTTTTCCTTTTTTGCTCTTCTTCCAATCTATTATTCTACTCCGGTATTCTTTGGTATAAAAAAAAAAAGAGCTACGATTCTGATTAATTTGTTGAGTTCTGCTTGTTATTATTGTCATTGTGCTTCTCATTTTTTGCCAGATGATTAGAGGATAGTTTTGGTATTGTTGAGAGAGAAAAAAAAGGTGTTAATTTGGGGTTTGATGAGATTATTGGGGTTCTAGATTTCGTCATTGTATCTTGTACTCGTCTCTTCTTGTTTATTAGACCTGGTATTTGATTGGGTATCCATGATTTTGAAAAAAAGATTCAATTTTTACTATGTATTTGATGTAACATTTGACTGTGGTTGGCTGGTCTTATTTGAATAAATTGGTGCTGTGGGTGAAAATGGAGATGTGTTGAAGTAGAATAGGTTGAAAAAAGGCCTAATTTTTAGTTCTGGGAAGGGGGAAAATGTGTACAGAACTGGTTGGTTGTTTGGGGTTTGGATGAGATGTACTCTTTTCTTCTTAGGTATGGACCTGAAAGTAATTGTCTTTTTGGGGAAGAGCTGGAAATTTGATTTGGGTATTCATGGTTGTTAAAAAAGATTCAATCTTTACCAAGTGGGGTATGTATTTGTTGTAAAATTTGAGGTTGTCATACTTAGTATATTGGCGAGCTCGGTTTTGATGGGGTTACTTGGAGGAAATGAGCTATGTTTTTGTTCTTTTATTGGGTATTAGCGAATCCGTTGACATTTCAGATCCAAGGAGTCTTTTGTTGAGTCTGTACGAGAAAGATGGAATCTTTACAGCAAAGAATGTGACAGGGAGAGGTGAGATAGAGGAGTTCATTTTCTTGTGAGGGAGTGGTATGGAGGATGGTATGCTCTACAGAGACCAATGCACAAATAGACTACGGAAGTGTTGGACTATTGAGGTCCTGGTTGTCTGAGTTCTAGAAGAGCTTAACTCAAACCCCAAAGTGAGACAATATTATGTTTTGTGTGTAACACTCATCTTGAAAGAATTTCTGTTTGTCGGTGTATAGAGCTCCTACTGACATGTATGTTTGTATTGCTTGGTCTGGTTATGGTTCTCAGAACTGTAGATTTTGCTTATACTGAGAGCCTTATGTAACCAGGCTGACACTAAAGAGCTGTGTGGGACATGTGAGCGATGAGACCAGAGCTTGTTATGTAACCAGTTCTGCCAACTACTCTCTGCCCAGGTACTTCCATTTCTTTAGTTTCTGAATGTCTCTCTTTGTCTTTTTGAACTCGTGCTTCTTTGCTTCAATGTTAAATTTACTTAATTAGGGTTCTCAATTTTGGCTTGATTTTGTATTTGTCTAGTGGTGCCTGGGTATAATCTTATCACTGTTGTAATTATTGGAATAGCCAATTCTCTTTGCTCGCTATAACTGTTGAATAAATGTGACATCTAAATTCAGTATAGTTTTTACTTTATCCTGAGCGAGCATTGCCTCAACTTCCTATTTTGAAGAGTATAGATTCATCTGATTGTGTAGATGCTTAGCAGAGGAGCTACAGGATGGTGTTAAAGGTAGTACACAACTTTGTCTGTTACTCATATAATACAATTCCCATGGGCAGTGTCTTCATTTCTTCTAGCGTATGTGTGAGAATAGTTCTACATGATGTGATTTAGACATTGACATAGTTGTGCTAGCTTGATTGGTGTGTGTATGCGCGTTTGTGTGTGTGTGTGTGTGTGTGTGTTAGTTGGTGGTTTCAGTGTCACACAATTCGCGGTTCGCTTGGATACATAAAACGGTTTTCGGCTCGTAATTCGCTCTTGATTTATAGAATTAATATATAACTGTCAATTAAGTTCGAATTCAAAATACGAAATTCGATGATTAAGTTCGAATTCGAAATATGAAATTCGATGATTCGAGTTCGAAATTCGTAGGGTGCATTAGCGAATCCTGTGACACTGGGTGGGTGGGTTCTTGTCAACTGAGGTGTTTTTGAGGTTTTTACTTTACACTTCTATGGGGTTGGTTGTGTACTTGGCATCAAGTACTTCCATTATGGAAGATTGTAATGGTGATTGAGATGTTGAAATTGTGGTATGTTCTTTTCGGTTGAGATGTCTTGGAATTCCCTATCATACTAGCTAACTAGCTTAATCATGAGTTGATCAGAAGCACTTGTGAACAGTTTAATGTGAAACCCGAAAACTTCCACTCGATTGTCCTAAAGTTTGAATGTGAAATTGAATCAAATATAGGTTTATAGATGTAGAATTGGTTTTCCATTATGTATTGTGTTGCTTATGATCTGATCGAGTAAAATGGATCAGTTGCAGATGAAAGTTGTATGCAATATGGATTTTCTTTCTTCCTTATCAATTTATTTGCTGGGTGATGTAATTATGACACGGATTTGTGAATTATGATATTTTGGTTCTTCTTTTTAGATGAGAGTCGATGTCCTGGTTCGATATAGACATCGAAATTTCTTTGGATAGGACCTCAGCACAACCAAAGTGTTCTCAGGTGATCTCTTGAATGCATCTAATTTTATATATATGCCTTCAAAGTCCGGGCATTGATGCGTTACAATAAGGGGGTGTTTGGTTCAATTGTAAGTAAGGCAAACGGAATCAGAACAGAAAAGAGTAGTAAGGGTAATGGAAACCATTACATTTGAGTTATTTTTGGTACACTGTAGGTAACGTAATCACAATTTTTTTCCTTTCTTTGATTATTTGACTGCTATTGCCATTATCAATATCAAATAGAGATGTTGAAGGAAGAGAGAGAAAGTGGAGTGAGGTTGAACTTCAAATCTAAGCAGGCCATCCGACCGCGACCAACGACCACCATGTTTGACGGCGAGGTAGAAAGGGAAGAAAGAGATGACGATGGGTAGAAAGAGGACAGAGAAAACAATGGTGGCAGACGTGACTTTGGGGCTGGGTGCCGACTATGGCTCTTCGATCGACGGCGTTTCCGCGGTGGTTTGGGGCGGTGCTGCGGTGGTGGATTGGAGAGAGAAAGTAAAAGTGGAGATCGGTAAATGTGGAGATGGGAGGTGATGAGGTGGTTGGTGGGGAAGGGGAAATGAGGAGAGAGAAAGGGGCTAGTTTGCAGGAGAGATAGTGGGATAGGGAAGTGTTTTCAGAGGTAAATGGCATGTAACAAAGTAACGTTATCACTTCCGGAAAGTAACGTTATTGGTTCCGGATTTAGAGCAACCAAACAACAAGTAACGCAAATGCAAGCTAATACCGTAACAATTCTATGCTTTTTAGCTTACCAAACACCCCCTAAGTGTGCATAAAACCTTAAGAGAGCAATAGGTTGGTACTGCATTTGTCCAAATAAAGGTGGTAAGGCCGGTGCTCAGCTGCCATAGGCAGCAACTGTATGATGCAGTTAATAGTTACAGCTGTCTGACGAGGGTGAACTACTCGCCTCCCTCTCTGTTTCTCTTTTGTTTTCTATTTGTGATTTTTAGATTTTCTACTGTTCAAAGTTTTGGTCATCTTTTTTTATGACAGGGGAAAGGTTGCATACAACCTGACCCGGTGACCCCCAACTTTTCCATTGAATGGGGATTACACTGGGTGGATGTTTTTGTAGTTCAAGTTAGGGTAAGTTTCTGTCATTTGGTGGTGGGGTGAAGAAATGTGGAGGTAACGGGAAGAACGATGGCTAACAGGTTGGGGCAGTGGGTGGATGCAGAAAGCTGGTGGAGGCTGAGTTCGGTGTGGCAGAGTGGTGATGGAGGAACATGATGGTGGAGGTCTGCGGCAAAAGCGGATGTTTAGATTTATTCAAAGTTTGGTTCTTCTTTTGAATATCTGATAGCTTCATAGGGTTTGGAGATGTGTAGGGGGTAGCAGTGGTGCATGATTGTGGTTGTGGGACAAGATAAAGAGCTTAGAGTGGGAAAATATGGGTGAAATTTTTAACTGGTGCTGGGTGAATGAAGGAGAGAACTGAGTAGAGAGGAGAGTAAGGGAATTGGTGTTGGTTTTGCAAATGAGAGCGGTGTTTTGGTCAAATACTCAAATAGTAGGTATCCAAGTTGTGAGGAGATGCTGCGTGTGAATATGGAAATTTTAAAGTATGGACAAAGACAATAAACTGTAATAGGGTTGGCTTGTAGGGGTAGCCTGACTTGACTATGATCAAAAGCATCATCATCCGCAACAGCATCACGAAATAATCGAATGACCCAAGATTTTGGTGATGGCTCAGAGGATATTACAGAGAGATCTACTCATGCCCAGCAAGCTCATCATTTTGAATGCCTACCAAATGATTGACTTACAAACCTCATTCATGATTTACGCATATACACGATATGGTGTTTCACATGACGAACCCTTTTCTTCTATGGGATGTGCTTGTGTCTCCTCAGGCGCAGCTTTTACCTGCATCCATTTGATGGTTCTACCATATAAATTCATACCCAAAGAAAGTTGAGCGTGCCCAGATATTAAGAATAAGCACGAGTTGACATATAAGCCTATAACCTGAGGCCAGCCGCCTGGGGGTCAGATCAGTCTCGTAAGGAAATATAACTCTTCCCTACGACTAAATGTCCATAATAGCGTTACCTGTTCTATATCTATCCTGTATGTGCCCCATATTATGGTCTGCCGTAATCTTAATAATCTGGTTCTATTTGGTGGCGAATTGTTGTGAAGCTAGCTGCTGCAAGGTGCCGTTTTCTCGAATTATTTACTGCTTGGTTTCAGGTTACTTGGCACAATAATCATCTGAGGGTATATGACTCGTCCTTGTGCCTTTTGTCTATAAAGTTACCTGTCCTGTTTGGCTGTGCCCAGTGATCTGCGTCTGTCGTTATCCTAAAAAAATTCGATCTAAAATTTGAGTATCCTGTTTCTAGTGCATTTGGTTTCAAAAATTGTTGTGAAGCTAGTTGCTGTGGCCTGTGGGTGCCAGCATCTTAGGACTTGAAATATATACTGCTTTTTTTCAGGTTTACATGTGTGTAATCGGTGTACTGGATCCGACATATGTAGTTTATTTCAAATAGACTGAGATGAATGTGTTGGCTGTGTCGGTCGATTGGTCAAATACTTCAATGCAGCTATTGGTCAATCTCGGAAACAACCTCTTTGTTTTCTTAAACAGGGGTAAGGTTGCGTACATCCTGACCCGAGTACCCCCATTGAATGGGGATTTACACTCGATTGTTGTTGTTGTTGTAGGAGTTCTGTTGTCATCTTTTCTGTTGGTTTCAAAGGACATGGTGTTCATCGTTTATACTTGGGGAATAGAATGAGATGCTTCTGTAAGGGCTTTGCATTGCTGTTGTAGTTTTTCAGTTGAGGTCACTAGCTCGTAGTTTGGATCGCTTCTTATTTTAACTAAATAACTATTTCATTGAAAAGATGGTCCTTGACAAATCAATAGAGGGTGTTGCTGTCAGGTCCAATTTAAGACATTCGCCGTGACTAAAGCGTTCCATAGGAGTTATTTTTACTATTAAATGGGTAGCGTATTTGTTTTAAAGTTTGACTCTTCAATTTTGCACTTCGAGTTAAGGTCCTTAATGTTGACACAATTGTTATGCAGTCAACTGCTCATTTTACTGCAACTTCGAAGCTTAAAGAACGAAATTGGATTGATATCTTGAATGCATCTAATTTTATACATGCATGCGTCTTCAAAGTCCCAGTGTTGATGCATATATACAACTGTATATAAAAAGTTAAGAAGGCTATATGGTTGGTACTGCAATTGTAAGTAAGGTGGATAACCCGGGGCTCTGTGTATCACTACAGCAGTCTGACGAGGTTCAACTCCTCGCCTTCATGTCTGTTTCTCCTTCCGTCCCTTTTATTGGCGGACTCTGGTTGCAATTGTTCAGTCCCCTGCCCAACCTCATACTGGAAACCAACTTTTCCCATACATTGTTTAGTATCTGTCTTTAGAACATAAGCATTTTCTTTTTTTCAGCTATTAGCTTTCTATTGACATACCACACTACTGATACAACTCAACTAGTGTACCTAAAAGTGCACCCTACTTCTAATTTACATAGGTGTTGTTCTTACTTTACCTGTTTGACGTTTCTGGAATATTGTTTGAAATTATTTCACTACACTTTTTGCCAGCCTTTGCGCCAGCTGACTGCAATTTGATTGGGACTATCGGCAGTGAGGCTTGGTGACAGCTGTATGAAAGGAGAGAATAACAAATGCTTTTTCTGGGCAAATTGCTGGTCATTACCTTTCTATGCCATGTGTAACATAAAGAGAAAAGTTGTGTGGATTTGGAGTTGATTGAGTATGGCCGGTGTAAGTTGAATAGGTTGTTAGCAAGGATTTCAACATAATATTTGGTGTTTAGCTGCCTATTACACCATATTTGGTGGGAAGTTCAGAAAGCAGGATGAAGTACTTCAGGCTTTTCTGATTTAGCTGCTGGTGTGATGGGATAGGTGTATTTATGAATCTGACTCTGGCCTTTGTAATGGTGACACCTGAAGTATTTGAAGTTTTCAGGATGCCCTCCTTGTAGTTCCTGTGGAGAACCATTCAAGTTTTTAATTTATTTTATTTGTTAGGGAGAGTTGGGTGGGTGTGTGTGTGTTGGGGGGGGGGGGGGGGGGGGGGGG
>ONZK01001676.1:37708-50744 GCA_900322385.1 Pharnaceum exiguum | reverse complement strand
TTGTGGTTGCAACTCACCAAAGTTGTAGGAATAAGGTTGCCCTAAAAACTAAGCTCACACTCATCAATGTTAATGTTTCTAAGGTAATATTTTGCTCTGTGAAATAGCCCTGGAAACACTAATTGTACATTTCCAATGCCTCACAACGTGTCCTATAGTAATAGGGAGAGTTCTTAAGGGTTTATTAAACTATTCATATCTATGTTGCATGTGCTGTGAGTCTGTGACTCATCAAATTTGAACTTAATGCTATACTTGTTGAAAGTGAATAGGACTCAAATCAAAAGAAACTCTTTGAGAAGTGCTCGATATAAACAAAATGAAAGGATACTACTATTAATATCATATCAAGTCCCCAATATCATATATTCCATTTATAATAGTCGATTGTGTATATTTTTAAAAATAATTAGTGGTTGATAATGCTTTTGTAAAAGTACAATCACAAATTAATATTATTTGAACAAGTGTTGTTCTTTAAAAAATCTGGACAGAGAACTTACTCTACCTAATTTTCATTCATGTAAAAATAATTGGTCCTCCTGAAAACACTTATCCAACCAATTCTAGCTACATTCGCTTTAGGCCATATCTATGATAGAGGGCACTTCCAAATTTCAAGCCCCTGAATTCTATGCTGCCTTTTGCACTTTTCCTTCCAAAGTATCTTGAGCTTTTGCTGTTGCTGCACCTATTTTCTAAAAACAGCAGCACAAACATGTAAATTAGTGAGGCGGTAAAGTGCAGCAAAAAGATCTTTGATCCACAACAATGCCACTACTGGAAAACTTGTAGAAGTCGGGTGCTCCATGTCCCCATTCGCTAAAGAGCTACTTTCATCCACTCTGTCATGTTCATTATTTGGGATCCTAAAGAGAGAGCTATGGATGTTACGAGAGCTTGATGGTCCTGCAACTGCGATGTTGCTTTCAACATCAGATATATTGTCGGTGTCTTCTGACATAATACTTTTCTCCTTGAGTGCAGTACTTCTTCCTTAATTACTTGCAAAGGTACTATCTGTCTGTCTTGCATGATGCACGATTTTTGGCACATTCTTCTCAGCAAACCCAGGGGAAGTACCTGCAGAAAACAGATTTGTAAATACTCATTCACAATAACATGAAGTTAATTTATTGATGGTAAAAAACAAAGGAATCGGTCTTGTTCCGCAAGAAAAAAATTGAAGCAAAGAAACAAATCTGACAAGCCAGCAAAAAGTCATAATGTCACTAATGAGCTTTTCGCACAAGATGGCCTAACTGAGAACCTTAAAAAGTAGCTCAAGCAAACAGAACGTGAACGAGCAAGGACAGAAGCATAGAGTAAACACTAACTAAAATTAGCTAAACCAACTTGCAGGTTCATCATCTTTCCGCTGAGAAATGTCTTGCAGTCAAGTCCAGAGTACCTTTTCTCTCGTCACTCAGTCATCTATCTTGTTTCAAGTCTCACCCTAATCCCTCATTTTAATCAACAACAATAACACCCCAGTCCATTTCTCTCTCTCTCTCTCATATAGTTTGACTATTCAGCAATCAGTCTTTGCTGCCTACCTAAGAAAAAAATAAAAAGCTTACTTGTATGGGAAAAAAACAATTAGTCTTAGCTGAGAAATAATTTAACTGGATCGGACTGCAAAGTGCTTTACCAGTTTACCTTACCCTAAAACCAATTGCTTAATTGAAGAAAAAAATGAACGAGAATGAAAAAAGAAAACGACAGTAAAACCCACTCAAGGAAATAGTTCATTTGGTAAACAAAAAGGGATATCACAACTCCTTGTACAAAGGATGCAATACAATATCAACTAAAGCTTGGTTTCAAATTATACTGAAATAACATAGCGACCTAAATTAAAAAAAAAAAGGATAATATAATGTAAGAACAAGAGTTTCAAGTTAATATATGAACATGGTGCACATATTGAGATTCTTCTCTACACCGTAGCAGATAACATGGCAAACGTGAGACCACATCAAGCTCATACGTGAAGAATGAATCTTTAATGACAGGGTGACAAAGTACACAAAAAAATTGGAGTATTGGACTGAGTAACTAACTGTACACAAACATTGAGCTATACCACTACTGCATAAGTCTGGCAATGCTAATTTCAACTTGTACTTGGTGAATGGTATGAACTTATATTCGTAAATCAAATAATTCTCCATGACAACATTTTGTATTTGTTAGATTTTGTTACTTTGCCAGCAAATACGGAGTATTGGATAAGAGTCTAACATCAGTAGTTAGTTCTTAAATTGTCCATAAATATCATTATGCTTATTAGCTGGAGATGTTGTACTGCACGATATATATTAGGTTAGTTCTCTCTAAGCAGGCTGTTGAGATGGAAAATAATCTGTCAATCTGATATGATGTCACATTTTAATGGTCTTCTATCCTGTAACAATGGTGTTTCTATATTATCATCTCCTTCTAAAAGTTATACAATATGTTAAAGAATGGCTTAGAGAAGAATAAGAGGATAAGCCGGACAATATACCAAACAATATCACTGGGTTACGTTGTTACCTCACCCGGAAAAAAAAAACGAAAGAAAACGAGGAAGATGGTACACTTAATTAATCACATGCAAGATAACAAACATAACATGGCATAAAAGTTGGAGATCACAGTAAACAATTAAATGCGATGTTATTGAAGTCAACAACAGTTTAGCAGTGCTGAGTGCTCAGATTCTAAGTTGCATGTGTCTACTCACTTGCCTCTTCCAGTTCAAGTACTTCACAACGAGAATTTCAAAAATGAATGATAATGATGAAAAAACGGAAAAGAGAAGAAACACACACAAGTACACAACCCAACACACAACACATTGCAATTTTAGCTGCGACCTCTGCGTATGCTACAGGACCGATCTACTATCTTCATGAAGGAAAAAACAGTCCGTACTATCAAACGAAAACTCACTCAATGGCTGATTCACTGGTACTGAAATTGAAAATATTTAATGAACATTATCGATAGCCATTACTCTCTAGTCTCAACCCTTAACCACACTGGGCAATTCATGTATCTCAAGTTAAGCAAGTTTTACATATAACATGCAGCCACAATTTAGAACTGGCTGCTTTAGAAGTATAAGAATATACGAGAAATAAGAAAAGAAATCTACAATCGGAAGCCAGGTCAAAACTTCCGATCAGTCTCAGCTACAATTCACTTTTGAGAGATAGGAAAAATAAATACAACTAAAACAATTAGCAGCAAATGATTCTACATTCCCTATCTGGTGTCAATATGAAAATCAAAACAATAGATTACACCGTTACTGGAAGTACCCTTAGCATTTTATAAATTAAAAAAAAAAAGAAAGCAATAGAAGAAAAGGCATTCCACTCTGAAATACCTGGAGTGGCCTCATCAATCACCAAAATTGATAGACAACCTAGGGAAGTAAACTCTGGTTGTTGATGTATCGAAATAAGCTACTTTTTTTTATACCTACAAAGATAAACAAATGAAGTGGTCAACACTTCAGAACCGATATGCAACTATCTCACTACTGCGCTTAGATGCAGAAAAGACCAGCAAGCTCACTCAGATGGAAAAGTAATGGACATACTTTCAAGAATGTTTAGCACATATCACATTTTCACATAAAACTGAATTATGCATCTGAATTTAACTATCTTACAGTTCAACATAGAATCATGTCCCTCATTATTGGTTAATGAGTTAGACTTTACTAATCTTCCTACTAAAAGTTAGAGCACCCTCACAAAGAAATTAAAATGGAATGTTAATTTAAACAAAAAATAGCGATTAAAGCTAATTTATTTTGAAATTTAAGAAAATTTAAATAAAAGAATATCAAAGACTATAACCCATAAACTTATCAATCACTTCAGAGAGAAAAGAGAAAACAAAGAGAAAAGAAAAGAACAAGGGACACCCACATCAACAATAGAATTCCTTTGACTTTCACTCAATGCCAGGAACTCCAAAGCTCTCATTCTAGAACCTGGTTAATATTAAACATAAAGAAACATTAGAAAAACAAAATCAGACCCATTAGAGTCATTAATTACAAGCCAAATATGAAATGAAAAGATGAATCCTTTATACCTTTACACGAAGCTGTGCAAAGCAACCTCGTAATGACTTTGCGATCAATAATACTATCATCTACGGCTAGAATATGAATAAAAAAAGACCCACATTCTTCCTCATAACAAGTTATCCATGTAACAGTCTTGGCTCAAAAGCAAAGAAAAATAGCAAATCAGATGATGAATTACCATTGATCAAGAGAAAGGGAAAAACAGCAATAAGTAGAGGAGTGTGACTGGAATAGGAATACCAGAACCTCAAGCAAAACCATAAATAAATCAGGAAAAAAGAAAAGCTAATATTCAATACACAACAACAAACTTATGAGACAGAAAGAATGTTCTTTGGATAATAAAAGAGTAGAAATTATGCAAACATTATGACTACCACTACTTGTCTACTACTACTGGGTGATTATGGAAGGATTAGTACCTCAAAATTATTTTGTGATTTCACGAACAACATTGTGTTTCGCTATCAGGAACACTCACCATCATCAGCTTCTTCTATTGTATCAACAGCAGCAACCCCAGCTTAGCAATCCGAACACATAAAAATAAAAGGGATTTAGGCAATTATTGTGAATAAAGGAAAATTATTCTATGATTTTGGATGAAGAACAGAATATAATTATGCCCAATGTAAAGAAATAAAAAATTAGTAGATAAACACAATGATTTCCATCAAAAAGGAAACGGGAAAAATAAACCTGCCTTGACACATTGCACGCTGGAAAAATTCTCTCCTAGCAACTACAAATCACAACACTAAACAAATCAATAAATCCAAACCGAATATAATTTGTTTTAAGAAAACAGAAAAAATGAAGAGATAAACAAAAAACTAACCTGAAAAATACTGATTATGATTTGGGGGTTTCGCATCCTGGTGGTTGTTGGTGTCTCTAGATCGAGAGAGTAAGAGAGATAGAGAAAAGAAGGGAGACGAAATGGGAGGAGAGACATCGAAGAAGGACGAGAAAGGAAATGATAAGATTTGTGTGGAATAGAGAGAGGGGGGTAGGAAAAGGCAGAAGGACATCTTGTTGTGGATGAGAGGAAAATCGGGGTATGGGTGAGAGAGGGAGTTTGACAAAGTTGAGGGGAGTAAATTAAGGGAGCTGCTGCTCAATAATGGAATGAGGAGGGGAAAAACATTGGGGCAAAAGCGAGGGAGCAAGCCCAGCTGACGCACAATAAAAATATTAGCCCAATGATCCAAGACTATTCATTTCGAGAAAACACTATTCATTGCTCAAAAAGACTGTTCATTTAGGCAAGACACTATTCATGAGATTTCTTTGCAAACTTTGGGGAGTACTCCCTCTTTTTAAGGTTTTAAAGATTATGTCTATGATTTGTTTAATTGGACTAACTTTTTTTTTTAAATATGATCTGGTTCACAGTATTTAATTAAATTAATATCATGTGTTGGAAGTCATTTGTCATTACAGGATTTTTTTTTTTTAGAAAGATATCATCTTTTTATGATTAATGGATTATTATGATCTTTGTTGGGGCTTATTTTGATGGGTGATTATATGTATGATTGTTTACTTTTTTCTTTTTTTTTTCCAGTTCTTGTGTTTGCCATTGATGGCTCCTCATGCATTTGTTTACAGGTTGTTTTAGCTTAAATGATGTATTTTTTATTGTTCCATTTTAAGTTGCATTTGTACTGTTAGTTACTCTTAGATGTTGTATTTTTGATGCTTAATTTGTGTTAGTTTCATGGTGTTGCCCTTTCTTTGGAATAATGTGGAAGTGAATCTAGAGTTGTAAGCTGATGTGGCATGTATAGAAATATGTGTAGAGTTGTAAGTAAGTTGTAGGGATAAACTTGCCGTTAGTCATTCTGCTTGAGTTGATTGTGTCATTATATTGTTTTTTTGCTATATAGATATGGAGGATTTGACATTGCGTTAGAGTTTCCTTGTGCCTTGTTGCGCGTGTTATTCCTGATGGTTGTTGCTGTGTTTGCATTGAATATGGTGGTGATATAGGGATTACTAGATTGTGTTTTAGGCAAATGTGTTGGATCTGCATAATTGTTGTTTCTGATGGGTATATGAATGAATGTGTAGTTTGGCAGAGATGGGTACAAAGATGACTCTCCTGGAGTCTGTTCTGAAAAAGCAGAAAAGGGAGGAGTGGGCCCTTGCAAAGAAGCAAGAGTTTGTTGCTTCCAAAAAGGAAAGCGCACTGATTGCTTAGATTTCAAAGAGGGCTGAGCAGTATTTCAGGGAGTATGCGAACCAGGTCGGTTTTATTTATGTGCTATATTCCTAATCGATATAGCTTCTAATGGTTTCTGACCTGAAGTTGTGATTTTCAGGAGCAGGCCATCTGTTTAAGGAGGGAGGCTGAGCTGAAGGGTGGCTTCTTTGTTGAGCCCGAGGCTAAGCTTCTTTTTTTTTCTCTGATGTGGTGGTTTGATAGGTTGCTAAATTGATTATGGCTTGCTTTGCTTCCAATGCCATGGACCCACAGTCCAGATCAATCTTGCACCTCTTAGTAATTTTGCTGAGACTTTGGATTTTGTTCGTCATATCCATCTGGGTTGCAGTTTGTGTTGCATGCTTTTGGAATTTATCTTTCTCCTTAATCTTTCTGTGCATTGTGGGAATCATTGTTAATCTGTTATCTATGGGGTAGTCAGTAGCTAGACATGTTGTCTTCTTCTAAACCTGATCACTTAGTTGTGTTAACAGTTGCATGTCTTAACAGTTACCTGTTTATTCTTGGTTGTCAACTTGTTATGTTGTCCCTTATATTTTATAGTACTCATCAATGCAGATCTTCAATGGTGTGTTTTTGAAGGTTAAGAGAGCAACATTGAACATGTTGCACAGGATTGAGCCCTAACTTACAGGTATCTTACCCCTCCTGTTGTCGGTCCTTTTTATCGCTGTCTCTATATTGAAAGCTATATCCTGTACTTCTGTGGAAGATACACTGCAGTACATTGATTAAATGTTGTTTCCTGTAGGTACCCAAACTTGAAGAGCTTGAGGGAGTTACAAAAGGTGTTTTTGGAAAGGTTAACAAGGAGGAGTTTCCATTGACTGACAATGCCGTTGTATAGCAGGTACTTCTCATATCTGCTATGTGTCTAGGGTTCATAATGAATCCCTTGCGTAGTTTAACAAGCTCCCATTGTGGAACTCTCCTCGACATGTGTTTGGCTTATAGTGTATATGACTGCTTCAATCGATAAACTGGTAAACTAGTTCACTTGTAATCTGAACTTTGTTAAACTGGTAAACTAAAATGATTGCTGGCTTAAAGAAAATGAAGAAAAGTTCAGCATATTTGTGCCTGACTTAGATTTTGATGTGGCTTTCATTGTTTTGATTACTCCAGGTCCTTGGCAAGTATGGGGTCATATGTGTGGAATACCTCATCCACAAGATCATCATCGTCTGACCTCATTTTAAAGTAGCCAACAATTTCTTATGTTCATTCGAATCACTTTTTTGAAGCTGGGATGCTGGTAATCGAGAGAACTTCACTAATGATCTCAATAGGTGGATGAATTAGGTACAATGCCTTCATGCTTTGAGCGTCTATTCTTTATCTAAGCCAATAACAAGAGTAGCTAGGAATTTCCAAACAGTGGTACATACTACATGCAAGTATAACTTGCCTATTGCTACCAATCATATGCTACATGCAAGAATAATTGCTTATTTGTACCGTTCGCATGCAAGACTACATTGCCATAAGCTGTACATACATCCTGCCCTGCTGCTTTTGTACTGTCTTACACTGCTGCTATAGTTTTGTTTCTTCTGCTGCTACTTTTGTTTCTTCTGCTGCCTACTTTTATGTTTCCTTTGCTGCTGCTTCTAGTCTTGTGCTGTTGCTTCTATGTTTCCTTTGCTGCCTTCTTCTAGTCTTCTGCTGCTAGTTTTCTCTGCTGTTTCTTCTGCTACTAATCTATTCAACTCAATAAAAGATTCTAGTCTTCTGCTACTGCTTCTATGCACATATTCTGCTGTTACTTGTTTTCTTCTTGCTTTGTCCCATTCTATGGGCCACCTGATGCATAGATCTTTCTAGGCATCAGGTGGGGAATATGGTCACCGTGCAAACATTTGTACCCAGTATCTGCAAAACTTGGAACCTGAAGTCTGATGTATACGTCGCTGTCGTCAAACTGTTCTTCTGTAATGTTTTTGTCATTTCTTTCAGCAATTTCCTTTAGCTGTTCACTAGCATAAATCCAGTGTATGGTTAGTGTTACCGCAGCCTGTGAGAGGAATACTTGCCCTTGATTACCCCCTTGACCACCTACAGCCCCAGCCGTAGCCATAGCTGCATCAACAGCATCCCTAACCTTTTTGATTTTTGCACTGTCCAAAAGGTGCATTCTGAGACAGGTAAGTGATTGTTGTATGCTGTTGTTGTTGGGATTTATGCCAAACCCAAGATGTTGTGTGGCAGAAAGCAGGGCCGTGGGTCCCAGTTGAAGATTGTTGTTGTTGACCAATAATTCTGAAGAACCAAACACTCCTTGATGTATTGGCATGTTAGCTGATATTCCTTCTTGATTGTACATCATCGTATATGGCGCATCTTCCGTGCTAATATAGCCAAAGCTGGCTTTCAGCCAGTGTATCTCCATTCTGAGTCTGTCGACAAACAGCAGAAAACCATTTGCTTGTGCAGGGGTTGTTCCAACAACACAGACTCGCACAACAAGTATTCCCCTCTTCGTATAGTGAATGTATTTGACGTTTCCCAGGTTCGTGTCACCGATTATGGTGCATTTCTCAAAGATTTTATCAGGTACTTTGTCAGTCAGAAATCTACCGCGATTATCAAGCTTGACTGTTAATGTTTCCATCTACAAAATGAGAAAAAGAAGTCCACAATAATTAACAGCGTTATTCTAACATTAACGATAGTTCCTAAGTCCCAAATTTTGAAACCTACGTGACCAAAATCTTGATAATTAATGCCCAACACTGTCGTAGGCTGGCTAACTGCAGTTTTTGTTTTGGTTTATTTACAATTTATAATTCAGTTTGTAAAAACCCATTTCAATAAAAGGAAAAATAAACAAAACCCATTTGAGTTTGAGAAATTCATACAATTACAATTCAGTTTGTAAAAACCCTAGAATGATTAAAATAAAAAATCAAGAACCACAAGAATTAAGGAAGTTAAAGCTAAAATCATATGAGTAAGTGATAAACACAATTGCATAGTTCAGCGCTTTGAACAAAAAATAAGTTTTTGATAAAAGACTGGCATCAGCGGAGTTTTATTCAACATAAAAAGACGGTCTTTTTTAGTTTGTAGCATTAAAATGGGTTCAAGAAAAGGAAAAATAAACAAAACCCATTTGAGTTTGTAAAATTCATACAATTACAATTCAGTTTGTAAAAACCCTATAATGGATTAAAATCAAAAATCAAGAACCACAAAAATTAAGGAAAGCTAATATCATATGATTAAGGATAACTATCTAGAAACTAACAATTGCATTCAACAACTAAAAATAATTGAACAGAGTATTAAGGAATTAGATGAAGAAACAATTGTTTGTATAATAGTAGTGTTTGGAACAAATAAAAGCAGCAAGAAAGGAAAATTGTATGGCAAACAATCATCACAAACAAAAGAAAGAGAGAGACAGAGAGAGAGAGTTTACCTAAATTGAGAGTTCAACAGGCAAGAACAGAGAGAGGAGAAAGAATCCTAAGAGCTATCGTCCCAAGAGGAGGGAATGCCGTACGTCCAAGAACAGAGAGTAAGGGAGGAGAGAGAAAGGAATGGGATGGGAGAAGAAGGGCGTTGAGCGGGAAAAGCCGTTTGGTTAAAAATTGTATTTAATGCCTGCCTGCATCTCACGTCCGTCAAGTGCTTTTTTATTTCCGTCACTGTACAGTGACAAAACTTTAGCAATTTTTCTTTCTTTTTTTTTCACCATAATGGATGAGTTCTAAAAAATTAAAAAATGAAAGAAAGATGACGAAACCATTAGACAATCTCATTTAGGGTATTATTAGTTACCATTGCACATTATGTTTAGTTCACTTCACTCCAATCCAGCTCAATCCAATCCAACTCAATTTTTTGCAGTTCAGTTAGAAACTTTTAAATGTAAAAATTCTGATCCAGATATCCATTCGTAGTTATTAATATATAGTGTCAAAACAATTAAACAAAAAGTTCAGGTTTTTTTTGGTTCAGTAAAGTTCAGTTCTAAAGAGGAGGCTAGACCTGCCAGTTTGGGCGGGCGGGTCGGGTCGATTTTTCGGGTCACGTGATTTCCAATTCGGGTCGACCCGATGGGTCAAGGATGTCATTTTATTTTCGGAAAAAAATCTCCAAAATGAAAGTGTATTATTTTTTTTACAAAAAAAAAATCACAATAGGTACTTATAAATAGTGGACGGAAAGTTAGAACTTTATAATTTTTTCTATTTTCTTTTATAATTTAAAAATTAATATTAAAATAATATAATAAAAAAATATTGAAAAAGTTGACCTAAAATTATGTCCGTACAAACCCATTACATATGGTGTCGATTTGGCTTATTTCAAGTCTAGTCTACATCATTTTGGTGTTTTAAGGAATAAAAAATAAAAGAAAGCGTACGATTTTTGTCTAGCGAACAAACAAGTCGACCCTGACCCTAACCTGCTTGACCCAGACATTTTCGGGTCAAACGGGCTCGGGTCCAAATTTTCGGGTTTGAGACCCTAAAAAGTCGGGGCGGGACAGTTTTTAACAGGTCTAGAGGAGGCCCACAAAATCAAGGAACATCAACTTACAAATCAGCCGCTTTTCTGCACTCAATTTTAGAGTTATAATAATTTTACTATAGAAAACAAAAATTAGACTCAAAAATTGGTTACCGTAACGAAATTTTGCTTAACCCAATTTTGCACTTAATCGGCCCTAAACTAAAAAAACGACCAAAGATCTAGGGCATGTTCTATAAAGTTTCTAAAAAAATCGGTTCAATTCAACTCGTTTCTTTCATTCGTAAGAAACGGTGATATGAATATCCATTTGTAGTTCTTTATATATCATTATAAAGGTCTCATTAAATAATTTTCAATCTCTAAGATCACCAATTACAAAAACTTGAAACTTCAAAAAAAAAATGAGGATAATAATAAGATGCTCCCTAAAAAAAAGAACCTCGGCTTGAAGAAGAATCCTCTTCACAAGCAAAGCAGGGAAAATTTCTACGCATAGATCCGTGAACATTTTCAGTCCCAAAATTAACAACATTCGGGTATTACATTTGAACCAATACATGTTTGATCTTCTAATAGCATCACATAGATAACATACAACGCCCACTATAGAGAATTATTTTCCAAACTATCAATTATATCCACACTACTAATTTTCATTTGTGGTTTTCCTTTATTTTTCCCTTTACTTAAAGTCAAAATTTGTACCCAATATGATTGCACCCCAAACGGAACTGCTTTCACGTATTGAAGTCTCCTTGCATATGTAGGATAAGTCTTGGACTGAACAATTTGTAGATTAAAGTACTGCAGCAACAAATAGACCTATAATCTTTGAAAGAGGCTGTGAGGGTACGAAGCTTTAGGAATTAGAGTAAATAGAGAGTAACGTTTCAGCCACATCCAGACGACATGCATCCTTCTCATCAGCTTAATTAATAGCATAGCATGCATGTTAAAATATTTTTCTTCTTTTTTCAATAAGGGGAAAGTGGAATGTGTGGTTATGTACATATCTCAGTATCTCACAGGGTCACACTAGAGGCATCAAACAAATTGTTACCAAATACCTATAACACCAAGTAAGCTAAAAATACCTTTTCTAGCTTATTTTTTCTTACAAAAAAATCTTGACTTTTACTTAGAGCGCGCATTTCATAATAAGTAAAACAATGGAGCAAATGTGGGCTTTTGTAGTTACACTTGCACTGTGTTCGGACTTTGGAATTCGTAATCAAACAGATGATGAGATATTTGGATTGGTCTTGGGGGTTTAGTATAAGCACGACCGTAAGGCCTTATTTTTTCATCTTTTGAAGGTAAATTACAAATGAGAACAATGCCTTTATTAAAGACTTTATGTCTCACAATTTTGCACTTGTTTGTTGTTCCCCCCCTTACCTTTATTTATAAAAAACGTTTCCACTTGTTTAATAATCTCCTCGTTCCACCTCTATTTAGATGTTCCACTTTATCTTTCAATATTCCTAACGTGGCCTTGTTCCTCAATTAATTTACCATTATGTCCTCAATCTGTACTTTACTAAACATGATGCCCAAAGTTAGAATGGACAACAATAATACTCAATTTCCACTACTACTCCATATTTCTTGTACAAATGAAAAATGAAAGATAAAGCGTGGGATGAAGGGAGTAATGAAGAATATCTTTCTTTTTAAAAAGAAAAAACATAAGGAAGATAGAAGACTAGGAGTCCTTCCTTTCCCGAAGGTAATTTTTATCTTATTATCACACAAAATCGTAACTAAGCCAACCACGATGTTTCCTAATAAATCAGTATTGGTACCCATTAATTATGACTGTACCACTCTTTCAATCAGGCCGCCCGATTTCCATTGTGTAGAGCATAATCAATACTGTTTTTTTGATTCAAAAACTTTTAGTGCCTTTTCATTATTCCTTATTATACTAACAAGTTAGCTAAGTCTTATTCGATACAATTATGATAACAATCACTAACTCATACAGTTTTAGTGTTTGCTTTACCTCTTGTCTTAGAGTAGTTAACTACTCTAGATAATTTTTTAACGTTAGATAATTTTTTAACGTTGGATAATTTTTTAAAATAATTGCTATTACTTTTTTTTTTTGGCAAAATTGTTGGGAATAATCCCTACTTCGGCCGATTATCCCAAAATAATCCCTACTTCAAAAATAGCTGCGAATAATCCCTACTTGGACCCTTATAGCCCGCAATGGTCCAATGACATTTTAAAAC
>ONZK01001676.1:772-20993 GCA_900322385.1 Pharnaceum exiguum | reverse complement strand
GTTTCAGTGGCAAAGATATAAGCAGCTTACAGTCCTTATAGGGTAAGGGGGGCAATGATGGTTGATTACTTCTAGAAGTCTTAGGTTATTGTTGTGAAATGCATTGAAAGTTTTCTGTTTGACAATTTCAGTATCTAGTTGAAGCCTTTGAGAAACAGAAATAGTAGGGACTGGAGCATTTATAACTGTAATTTCACCTTTGAGAATTAGTGTAGCTTCTCATTTAAGGACATAGTTTGTCTTAAACTGGTATAAATCTCCGATTTTACCTTGCTGTAAATTCTTGTGAGTTTCTACTTACTCATTATTGTTTGTTCTGTCAGGAAGTTTGAGATCCGCAAATACAGCAATCAGCATTATGGTGCACTCAACTGAAAAGGCAAAAAAGAAAGATTCGCCGACTGTTGTGGTCGGAGAGATTGATACCAGGGCACCTTTCCAATCTGTGAAAGATGCTGTTAACTTATTTGGTGAGGTTGCTTTTTCTGGCGAGAAAGTTGCAATTAGGAAGGCTAAACCACTTTCTGCAGAGGTATGTCTCGGTTGCATTAATTGCCTGTGATATAGCTATTCTTTCAATGGCAGTGCCATCACTCCTGGCCAACCTGGGGAAGAGGGGGTGTGGAATAAATTTAAACTAATGAGAATGAGAACTCTGAAGAAAACAAACAGGAAGAATATAAAAAACGAATTGGTTCTGTTCTGGACTTGTGTTTGACTTTTTTTCCCTTGTGAAGATGCTTGTGGTAGGTTCGTACATCCATCCGTATGTGGATGTTTTTATTTCTCTCTATAGCCTTTAGTGTCTCTGAATAATTCAAACCTAAGAAAACCTGGCCAGTACATAATTTTTTATCGTTCACATAGCACTTTAGGGCAGTTCTTGATGGTTTGTGTTCTTGTTGGTGCAGCGAGTCCTAGTTAAGGAGACTCAACATCACTTAGCCCAGAAGGAGCTGAATAAGTTGAAGGAGCAGCTACAGAATGCTGAAAATACCAAATCTGAAGCACTTCTTGAACTTGAAAAAGCTAAACGGACGGTGGAACTGCTTTCTGAGAAGCTTAAAGTCATTACTGAATCCAAGGAAGCAGTGATCAAAGTTATGGAAGCAGCAAATAAACAGGCAAAGCAGCTTGAAGAAGCAAACAACGGCAGTCTTGCTGTGACTAATGGTTTCCAAAAGGAGGACGCAGAAGGTGCGAAGGAAGAGTATGCAAATGTGCTCTCAGAATTGAATGCTGCAAAGCAAGAACTTGCAAAATTTCGTCAAGATTATGACACATCTTTGGAGGCTAAAGCTATCGCTGCTAGGCAAGTTGTGGTAGCTGAGCTTGCGGCTAAAGCAGGTGCAGAACGGGCTGCTGAGCTTTCTTCTGAAATTTCTGCAATAAGGGAAACTATTGAGCAAGTAAGGCAGGCATCCTCTGAAGCCCAACAAGAGCACGCGAAGATCTTTGCCGGAAAAGACATCGAGCGGCAGTCGCACAAAGCCCGCTTGGAAGATTCTGCGAAGAAGTTGAACATGATGAAGAAGGACATTGATCCTGAAGTTTCTAAAAACCTAGAAGCTCAACTGAGTGACGCAATGAGTGAGATTGAGGCTTTGAAAAAGGAAGTTGACAAGGCCAAGACAGCAGATTTAGACTCCTTGAAAAATATTACTGCAGAGCTGGATGGTGCTAAAGAATCCCTGCAGAAAGTGTTGGAAGAGGAAGGTGCCCTTCAGGGCCTGATCGATTCTTTAAAACAAGAATTAGAGAATTTAAGAAAAGAGCATACTGAATTGAAGGAGAAAGAGGCAGAAACAGAATCGGTTGCTGGCAACCTGCACGTTAAGCTGCGGAAATGTAAGGCAGAGCTTGAGGCTGCCTTCGCCGAAGAAGGTAAAACCAAAGGAGCCTCGGAGGAAATGATTGCAACATTAAATCAACTAGCATCAGAAGCTGAAAGTGCCAGACGTGAATCTGACGAGATGTTGATCAAGGCTGGAGAGCTAAAAAAGGAAGCCGAGTCTAGTAGGATTTTGCTTGAAGAAGCAGAACAGAAGTTAGCAATAGCTCTTCAAGAAGCCGAGGAATCAAAAACTGCAGAGGCAAGGGCCCTCAATCAGATCAAGGCCTTGTCTGAGCGAACTGATGCTGCCCGGTCGTCCACCTCGTCATCAGATGCCAAAATTACCATCTCTAGGGACGAGTATCATGCCTTGAGTAGAAAGGCAGAGGAGTCGGAGAAACTTGCAGACATGAAGGTGGGAGCTGCATTGGCGCAAGTCGAGGCTGTGAAAGCTAGTGAAAATGAGGCCCTTCAAAGACTAGAGGCTGCTCAGAAGGAGATTGATGACATGAAGGCTGCCGCAGAGGAGGCCTTGAAGAAGGCAGAAATGGCCGAGGCAGCCAAGAAGGCAGTGGAGAATGAACTTCGAAGATGGAGAGAGAAGGAGCAGAAGAAAGCAGCCGAGGCTGCCTCCCGCATTTTGACAGAGACGCAGGCACAAGCCCAAGCACGGGTGCAGATACCTACTCAGGCACAAAGTCACCTGATGACAACCAGGTCAGGGCCTATTGATTACAAGATGCCAAGCCCAGATAAGAAGAGAACTTCAGTGTCAAAGAAAGTGCTTTTGCCAAGTTTAAGCGGCATATTTCACAAGAAGAAATCTTCAGTAGGAAACGGATCACCATCTTATCTGCCTGGTGAGCTTTGAGAAATGTTTTTCGGCTTCTAATTATTGAAAACTGGATTTGCCAGATCGACATGCCGAAGTAAAGGCCGGTCAGAGTTTGGGGTGTGTACATTCTGGTAGGAAGTGAAGTCTGTGTATGATATATGTTATCCTAATTGTGTGGGAAGACATGCATTTGCAGGAGCAGTCTCCCATGATGTCGTTTCTGTATAAAACCAGGCTTCTGGGTGAATTGCTTGAATCAGTGTAGGTCATTGTTGCTTTTGCTATCCTATGTTGATAAAGTTGTGTGCAACTGAATGGGGCATGGGATGCCTCATGCCTTTATCTGTTTCCTTGAAGAACGTCTTCTGTCATAACTCATAAGTGGACTAGAAACCTTGCCTTTAGAGAGGACGTGGACAATTTATCTCACAGTACTAGTATACTATGATGAAATGTTGATCATGCAGCATAGAGTGTACCCAATTTTCAATTTGTGCGGGTTCATCACAATCTCATTCTTACTTCAACACAGGAAAAATGTTTTGCCTTGCAGTGATTAACCAATCATTATCACAATCTTTCACACACACACAAAAAAAAAATCATCACAAGGCCAAGGGTTAAAAGAGTATTACATACAGAGATGTTCGTTCTGAGTGTGGATGCTTCCATTTGTTGTTGAGCCATTATTAGTTTTGTTTTTATTTGATTATTTATGTGTTGAAATGTTATTTAATGTAATTATTGTTGTTTATGGAGTACTTTACATGACATGGCATAGTTTGTCTAAGCACCTTTTCCTTCGTAATTTTATGATTGCGTTTGCTAGTTGGTTATGGTTGTCTTGGCTTAACCACAAGACCACACGTCCACTGTCCACACCCTGTAAGACAAAGCAAATAGTATACATACGTACACATAAGCTTGTGAATTACTCCGTATGATGACTGCAGGCTCACACTTTCAAAGACCATATAGTATACATCTGTTTTGTTTTTTGTTTGGTAAAGTATACATCTGTTAATACTTAATATCCGCGGAAAAGTTTAATACAGCATAAGTTAAGAGTTGTGAATCGGTCCACATACACAGGCACAACTCCTTTTTCGGAGGGACATGCATCAGCTAGAAAAGTGGATAATTACTTAAGCATGTTGATAGCTCATCATTCACTAGTTTAGAAAAAAAGAGTTGCTAAGTGGTAGCGAGTACGTTTTAGCCCTTGATATTAGAGATTCGATTCTTGTCGGCCTAAATGCCATCCTTTACACAAAAAAAATCACTAATTTAGAATTTAGATATGGAAAAACGAAGGAATGTCAACGTGATTTATGCTTGAGCTTTTGCTTCTTTCTTCACCGTATTTCCAACCGCTTCCCACCCAATTATGCACTTATGCTTATGCGGGTGTGACAAATAATAAGCATATCCACTCTTGATATCCAGATTCTTCGTCATGCAGAGCATCTGTGCTAGCTAGCTAGCAATATAATGCAGCAATTTTGAAGTTCGTATATAACCGTATCACACTTCGGTTTATATATTCTTTTCTTTTATAGTTTTTGAGGTACACTGCCGGACATTCACTTTTTTTTCCTTTTCTTTTTATAAGAGGAGAAGATTCTTTTTAAAAAATTCCAAAATCCATTTTCCAATCAAAATTGTAATCAAGCTGACTTGAGCAAATGTGCTCGTTTTTACAACTTCAATGGTAATAAGATCACGTTATTCTTCTTTATGACCCCTGAGGCCCTAAGTCTCCCATGCCGAGGTTAACCATGAATTAATAAACCTAGTTATTTGTAATTAGTTATAAATCCACAAGGTACCGTACACTTTGTGGATTTGTGACTAATTACAAAGGAATTGATTAGTGTCATTAAAATGTGACTAATGATATTTGTTGTAATAATAGTTATAAATCCATAAGGTGTACGGTGTATCCATACACCCGGTATACCTAAAAATTGGAGGATCATAATAGTAGCACGTGCTTTAATAGAGTACAAATCTCAGAATCTCTTCTTTCTTTATCTTTCCGATGCAATAATCAAAAGAGTGTTTGTACCACTGTAACTGTTCTTGTACCAAAGGGTTCATACACACCAAAGGGTCATTTTCCAATTTTCTCCAAGCCAAAGTCTTTCAATACTCACTCACTCACTCACTCACTCACTTAAAAGAGTAAAGAGTAGTGTGTCTGTCTGTCTACACTCTACACTACCAATCTTTACATTTTCCCTTCGCCACCAACACAACACAACACAAACATCAACAAAACCCCTTTTAACTCTCCACTCCATTCTCTCTCCTTTCTTACCCATCATCAATCATCATGTCAAGCTGCAAAGACGACCCATTAACCTACCCATCATCACCAATCACTGTAGTCTCATCATCAGAAGCATATCACAACAACAACAACAACAACAGCAGCAGCATTGGTGGAGGCAGTGCTCCTGGGAGCTTTCAGGGTGACAACTCTAACTCAAACACAAGCACCAACAGTAACAGTGTCTTACACTCATCATATGACAATATTAATAATCCCCCAAGTAATGATTTGGAGTTTGGTTACTTGAGGGCTGATTTCAGGCAAATCCCACTTGTGGGTAGTGTTCAGTTCTATCATAGGCATGTTTTCTTGTGTTATAAAAACCCCAGGAATTGGCCTCCTAGGATTGAGGCTGCTGAGTTTGATCGCCTTCCTAGGCTTCTCTCTGCTGCTTTGGCTGCTCGCAAGCCTGATATCCTCAAGGAGGTCTGTTTTGTCTTCCCTTTTCATTTCTTTGGTTAAAGATTGAATCTTTATTGAGTTTGTTTCCATTTGGGTGTGTTTCTGTTATGTTTTTTGATGTGGGTTTTTGTTGTTGTTGTTTTTATGTGATGTTTGTTGGAAGAAGAGATCTTGTGAAGAATCATGATGACTTGAATTGATTTGGATTGTGTTGTTTTGATGGTAAATAGTGATTGAAGATTTGTGTTATGTTATGTATAATGGTTAGGGTTAAGACTTAGTTAGTAGTGTTGTTTTTTCTGCTTTGGATTGATGTTGGACTTAATCAAAATGGTGCAATGACGTTGTGATGCTTCTTGTTTTTAGTAAAGTTGCCGGAAGTCAATACATCAATATAGCAATGCATTTAGGGTCTCGCTCGGAATCAGCCTTTTTGTGTTTGCATAGGGGAAATGATGCCTTCATCTTGACCCGCCGGGACCTCTTTTGATTTTGGATTCACTGGATTGTTTTTTTTTTTTTTTGGTATGTGTGTGTGGAAAGACTGATTTTTTATATAGATATGGTGGTTATGGTTACATTTTGTTTGCTGAATTGGGTTTGTATTGTGTCTATGTTTGTTATCGGAGATTCTGTGTAGGCTGATGTTACTGTATATATTAATGGTAAATGATGTGTGAAAGCTGCAAGATGAAATGTGCCATTTCCTTTTAGTATTGGAATGGACGTTTGTTCTTTAGCTGTCTAGACAGTCGAAGATTTGGTGTGTCAGATTCTGAGGGCAAAAAGGTTTTGATTTCTGATGGACTTGTATTTATTTCCCAAGAAAAAAAAGAAGTCTCCTTGGCTTTTTTGGAATGTGATTTTGCATTGCAAACAATATTCGCTTCTTGGAATTATGTGTATTAAGCTGTGTTAGTTTTGGTGGCTTTCTTGATCGTTGAAAAGTTAGCTTGTCCTTTGGCTTCGGCATATCTTTCTCATATCACGAGATGTGTTAGAGCTTAGAATTCTGACTAACTTGTATGATTTGTATCTATTTTTCATGTTCCCTTTATTGAAGTGAACTATTGTTGTGAAGATTTACGTAGTAGTGCTGCTTTTCTTCGTTGGGTTGATGTTCGACTAAATCAAAATGGCTCAATGAATTTGTGATGCTTCTTGTTTTTAATGAAGTTGCCGGAACTCAATACATCAATGTTGCAATGCATTTAGGGTCTTGCTAGGAAATAGCCTCTTTGTGTTTGTATTGGGGAAATGCTACTTACATATTGACACGCTGGGACCTCTATGGATTTGGGAAATCAGCCTTTCTACATTCACATATACCAAAAAAGAACAAGAAGAACAACCACAACAATCCAGCTATATACATGTGTTAGTTATGGTTTATATTTTGTGTGCTGATTTGGGTTGGTGATTGTCTATGTTGTTATTGGACTGTTATCCTGTGTAGACTGATGTTACTCTATATATTATTGGTGAATGATTTCTGAAGCACTTGAAGTTGCAATGTGCCATTTCTTTTTGCTTTTTGAATGGATGAAATAATTGTTCTTTAGCTGTATAGACAGTCGAAGATGTGGTGTGTCAGATTCTGAGGGCTTTTTGAAAAAAAAAAGAATGGAAAGAGAAAAAGGTTTAGAGTTCTGATGGACCATTTTTACAAAAGAAAAAAAAATGTTCTCCTTAGCTTTTTTAGAGTGTGATTTTGCAAACAATATTTTCTTCTTGATATTATGTGTATTTAGTTGGGTTAGCTTTGGTGGTTTTCTTGAAATGGTTGAAAAGTTAGCTTGTCCTTTGGCTTGGGCATATCTTTCTCATGCAATGAGATATCTCAGTGTTTAGAGTTCTGATGAACTTGTATCTTTTTTATGTTCCCTTTAGTTTTCACATCTCTCTGATATTTTAGTATTTAGATATGAAAATGTGCGTGTGTAGAAATACTGTTTTTTTTTTTAATTATGGTGGTTATGGTTTGCATTCTGTATGCTGAATTGGGTTTGTTCTTGTCTATGTTTGTTATTGGAGTGTGATTTTGTGTAGACTGATGTTACTCTATATATTATTGGGAGGGCGATCCTCCCGGTGAATTGACCGTAACACTGGAAGATGCATTGTGCCATTTCCTTTTACTCTTGAAATGGATGAAGTATTTGTTCATTAGCTGTCTAAATAGTCGAAGATTTGGTGTGTCAGATTCTTAAGGCTTTTGAAAAAAAAGAAGAAAAGAAAATAAGGTTTAGAGTTCTGATGGAATTGTATTTATTTCAAAAAAAAAATCTCCTTGGCTTTTTTGGAATGTGATTTTCCAAACAATATAAGCTTCTTGATTTCTGTCATTATGTGTACTAAGCTGTGTTAACTTTTGTGGCCTGTCCTTTCATATAGTGAGATATGTAAGGGGGTGTTTGGTTCAGTTTAGTGTAATGTAAACGGTATCAGATCAAATCCGCCATGTAATGGTAATGATTATTGTTACAATTGGGTGATGTTTGGTTTTGATAATGTAATGGTCATGGTATTGGAAAGGCAGCAAAGGAGGCGTTAATGGAAGAGTAGAGAAAGTGAGAGAGAGAGTGTGAGAAATCGATGAGTGAAACTGTGAAAGAACTCCTCGTGAGTTGGGGGTGGAAGCTGATAGGGTGTCAGAGGTTGGTGCGCCGGTGCTAAGGTGGCAAGATGGCGATGGGTAGTGGTCTATATGGTGGAGCACAGACTGGAGATGGGGTGGGAGAGGGCTGCAGAAGAGAGATAAGAAAGGGTCTGGTACCAACCATTTTGCTTGGGTAACATTAATGCTGGATCTGTTCCCACATGTAACAGTAACGCAAACAAAAATAGAGAAACAAACACCCGCAAACGGAAACGGTAATCATTACCTTTACTTTAGAGCCCTTTTCCTCAAACCAAACACACCCTAAGTGTTTAGAGTTCTTATGAACTTGTATCCATATTTCATGGTTACTTTATTGAAGTGAACTATCGTTGTTATCTTCTCCAAACTGGGTTGGACAGAGGATTGCTGGTGTGGGTTTTCATGTTCGTGGTTAATAGTGAAGGATATTCTAGCTTTCAGAACTGTTAAAATTGGTTGGCTGTCTGACTCAAGTGAATTCCTTTTGGTTATACTTTTGTGTTTCTGTGATGCTGGCTGATGGAGGTTATTGGAATTTCGGTAACCAGTGTCACAATGTAGCACATTCGTAGATGTGACTTTTCTGAAGTTATTTTCTTTGGGAATCCTTCATTTAATAAGAATTGGCTCGATGTGATCATAATTTTAAGTTGAGTTTCACATTGGCTTCTATTTTGGTCTTTCACACCATTGTTCTTTTTTTGGCTTGGCTTGTGTGATTGGCTTGTGATATCTTATAGTATGGTTTGAGTTATAACCTTGGCTTTCAGGGCGTTTTCTTTGTCCAAAGCTGATTTTAGAAGGTTTGAAGGGTCTAAAACTTAATTATCGTGTAATGAACATGCGGTAAAATGATCTGCCTACCTGTTTGTTGTCTTGTCATTTTGATCATGAAAACGTGTAAGCCAATGGTGTACATGCCCTTTTAAAAAACATAACACCTTGAACCTCATTTATACTAGAATGATGATTAATGTATTTTATCTGTTTATGTAGAATGCCGTCTCTGTTCTGAAGATCGATTAGGTGATTTTGATATCTGAGGTAACAATAACTATCAGAAATACTAGTATGTAACAAAGAATTTTGTATCAGAAGTTGTGTGGAATGCACCTTTTAGAGTAGTCACCCTTTGAATTTGTCAGGGGTCCTAGATAGGATAGGTCTTTTTAGGCTACCAGATGGATGCTCTATGAGGAGCTTATTTTGATCAAGAACTTCTTTTTATGTTACTTTCTTGTCAGTTCATGTTCTTGCCTTCTGTAAGTTGTGTTTGGAATTTTCTTTCATCTTGCCAGTCGAGTGATACTTTGTTTTTGTTAACCTCTTCCATCCTTGTTGGAGTTGAGATCATGCTTGGTAATTGTCAATGTTGTTGTTGTGCTGGGGAAGTTTGTGAATTTGATGGTAACTTCAAATGCAAAGGCCGGACAAACTTTCTCTTTTGGATTTTTGCTTATTAAAAAGTTTCCTTTTGTTTTACTTTCAGCTTTAATTTTTGGTCTCCCCATCAGTAAATTTTGTGACTATACCTGCATGAAATCAACTTATCTTAATTGGGTGTTATTGTTTTAACCTTAATTTAGTTAACTTTATTTTCCATATCTTGCATATTGAAGACCCGGCTAACCATATGTGAGGGGCGTGATGGAACTGAAACATCAAACGGCGATGTGTTAATCTTTCCTGACATGATCAGATACAGGTTTCTAATTCTTTTGACTTTCTATACCCTTGTCCTTGGATTCTTGATAGATTTCCTGATGTTATTCCTCGTGGAATTGTAGGAGATTGACGCATTTTGATGTAGATACATTTGTTGAGGAGGTGCTAATAAAAGATGCTGAATGGCTCCCTGGTAACCCTGAGAAGCTCAAAGGTTCTTATATATTTGTATGTTGTCATGGTAGCCGAGATCGCCGTTGTGGTGTATGCGGACCTCCACTTGTTGCTAGGTTCAAAGAAGAGGTAGAATTGCGTGGTCTCCAAGGAAAAGTCTCAATTAGTCCATGTTCACATGTTGGTGGCCACAAGTATGCTGGAAATGTCATAATATTTGGGCGTAGTATCAATAAGGAAATCTCTGGACACTGGTAAGCCTTTTAGGTTTCAAGGAGTAAATTCGGAGGATGTATTACCAGTAGGTTGGTTTAATGTAGGTTTCTGATTCAATTGTGGCTACTTTTGTCAGGTATGGATATGTTACCCCTGATGATGTCCCTAGTTTACTTGAGCAGCATGTAATGAAGGGAGAAATTGTTGAATGGCTATGGAGGTACGTTGTTCCTCCCCCCCTCCCTCTTCTTCTTCTTACCTGTGAAGCAAGGACACTCCTTTTATGGAGTGTTGTGACGGACACTTGGACATTTATAACCATGTTGGAAACTTGTACCATAAGTTTCATTCTTCTTTCTTTCTCGTTCACATTTCTCTGCTTAGAACTTTTGAAAAGTGGATAAGGTGTTAATGAATTTGTACTTGTGTTGAAATGTCAAGTAAAATGTGGTCTCACTGTGTCTTTTCTCCCTATTTAGTTTTTTTTTTTTTTTGACAAAGTTGAGGATTTAGTTCAGAATGCTTGAAAAGAATAATTATGCACTTATGGCGTGTGCTGTCCACCTCCTTCCTTCCTTTTTTTGCTTGGACATAATGTGATTTTTAGTCAATCTGAGTGAGCTCTGGAGATGGCAATGAGACTTGTTATTTCATGTTGGATCCAATCATACTAGCTGATAATTAATTAGACAATAAAATAATAGTTGTTGAAGTTTGCTATGAGTTTTTTCAGGTGGTAATATCCTTGTACAATGTTTCTTATCTTAAAAAAATCCTTGTACAATGATATGTGATACGTGGGAGGTTTTTTTTTTTAATCTTATCCAGTAAAGGAAGATACGAAGGAATTCTGTAATAGTTATATGAGAGTTGGTAGTTTCCTAGACTCCTAGTTATAGTAGAACTAGTAGTTTGTAGGCCTATATATAAAGGGCATTGGGGGAGATTATTAGATGCAGTAAAAGTTGTTTACCAGCTCAGAGGTATTCTTTCATTAATAGAGAGGTGGGTTAAACCACCATTAAAAATACTTGCGTATTGATTGTTTTTTATAGCTAATTTCTTAACATTGTCATATGGTTCTTTCTCATAATTGTGTATCTCTTATTACCACTTTCAGAGGTCAAATGGGTTTATCAGAAGATAATCAGAGGAAAGCACAGGAGTCAAGGCTCCAAAACAACTATGGAGACAGTTCAGAAAGAAGCATCGGACAATATACTGAGTCGCCGGACATGAATTCTCCTGTATGTGGATCTAATGCTGAAGCTAATGGCTGTTGCCAGGCCAATGGAAATTCTGCATGCTGTCAGAACTCTTCTGTAGCAGATAATGAGAATCTATTTAGCAATGAAGGTGATGTTAAGTTAGTTGATGGAAAGAAGAACAAGAAACAGCTTTCCCGTAACAATAGCTACAAGGGAGGTGGAAAGAGAAAGGTTTGTCCTTTGCCGGCATGGTACGAGGACTGGGAACGGGAAGATACATATGCAGCCCTAGCCGTTGTCGTTGCTGCTGTTTCTGTTGGTTTAGCTTATAGCTGCTACAAAAACCTGTAGATCTCAGCCTCTAGTTTTATTTCATGTCAATGCTGTCGCTGTCCGTATCAGCCAGATTTACCCTTGATTAGATTGAACAACCTGTACATAGATCCCTGATAAAGCGAAACCCTAGTATTTGCATCTTCTTCTTTTTTCTTTTTACAATGCTCTGCATGTAAATGGATTAAGTTGTAAATATCTATTTCTATATTGATGTTTAGTCTAATCTATTGCTCCTTCATTACATGATATCACAATTAAGCCTAAAGTGTTGTTTGCCGTTTGTTAAAAAAACTAACGGCGATAGCAACTAGTGCAATGGTCACAGTTTCCATGGCACAAATTTTCACAGTAGCTGTTCGTCACAGTTGGCACTAGTTGACGTTATAAAAAAAATCCGTTTATCATCTTTTTATTCACTTTAGTAGTATAGTAATCAATAGTGGTCTAATTTACTTGCATAAATCTATCTCTGATTAGTCACGCCATAAAACCAAAACTCAGACAATGAGACTGAGTAGCAATTGCTGTGGAACACATTATGTTTAGATAATGATCAGAAGTTTAACATTTATATTTATATCCAGTGGCTGAACGAAATTACATAAGGCCGGAACTTGTCATAACCTTCTCTTGCCACTGTGTTCTGCCTACCATGCTGAAGTAAGGGTACAATCACCGCCTGTAGACGGAGTTTCTCATGGTAGACCATATTCATCAAGCCCGCATTGAGGTGATGCAGAGCTTCAATTACATATTGTCAGAGCTGAAGTATTCAACTCGAGATTCGAAAAGCTAAATAGTCGTAACATATTTGTGGCCAAAGCATCAATATGTCGGAGGGAGACTGGAACAATTGGGCATGAACCCAAGAGGTTTTCAGTTTAGTTGATTTTGATGTCTAGTTCACTCATAGGTTTGGACAGTGATCTAACAATCCCATTCTGATCCTTCAGATCCTCCAACTTATGAAACTCAGACTCTATGGTTCGAGCGATCTTGGCGTCTTGTGGGTCAGGATCAGGGAGAGCCACATGGAAGGATCCCTGTTTCAGTAATGTAATCGAATCCGTCGTCATACCAGCTTGCTGCTTGACATAATTATATAACTCTTGGTGGTAAGGATGGTCCAATGAGAAACAATTATCAATTGTTCCGTTTCTTGCATTTCGAGATGACCCAGAACCCTCTTTCTTGCAAAAATGTGGCAGAGATGAATAATCCATAATCTGCATCAGACAGCAGTCCACTATTTGGTTAGGTCTCACTTTTCGAGAAAAAAGTGTCACATAAATCTTCATTCACCAAGGCATCAACTAGGTGTGCTACCATTTTCAGTACACAATTAGATGACCAAAAGAACAGCCAAAGTTGCTGAACTTGTTTGTTTCTTCAGCAATTTTAAATGTCAGTAGTACAAAAGACTACAAAACGGAAGGCACAGCTGCAATAAAGTGTAACAACTTAGGTACTACAAAGCACAACGACCTTCCCTGTTTCCAAAGAAAGCTAAGACGAAAGAAGCTAGTAACTTATAGGGGTTTTGAAAATACATCTTAACCTCCTCGGAGACCACCTAACCCAGGATAGGACTAGGTGGTTGGTTGTGTTAGAGACTTAAGAGTGTTGAACTGTATCTCAGTATGTATGGACAACCAATTTATTATACATCAAACAAGAAGTAAGATCAAAGAAGTTTACCTTCAACAACTCCTCCTTTCCACATCCTTGAAGCACCTGAATTTTCTTCCTAGTCCTCTCTTGTAATAGGGGCTTCACAACCTGCCGATGTCAGAGAAATTAGCACAACAATAACGGCACAGTATACTCTCCTGGATGGAATGAGATGAAGTAATTGCAACAAACCTTCCAACAAGCTGAAAATATATATGGTGCATTAACAATGAAATAGGTATCCGTCTTCTCCGGATAGTTTAGATCATCAATGGTTGAGATGACAGTCAGCAGCTGTAAAAGAGCGAACCAAGAATCAGATTAGTCAAGACAAATTTTGACATGCTCACAAAATTAAATAGAAACACAGATATGCCCAATTAAGTATCTCAGATATCGAGTAAGCGACAAAATCAAGAGAAAAGTTATTTCATATGCTCACTATATTTTATGGGACTTCGGCAATCATAATAGGATATAATCAAAGAGTAGATATTCACCAAAGGCTAATAAATCCACAACATAAGATTTTAGCGGAATTTCAAGAACGGGAGAAGGATTGCATGGAAACTTTCAGCAATAATCAACATTTTTAAGGTATTCAGCATTAAATAATTCAACCAATCAGACAGTAATGTCCCAGGCTTATATTGATGTCGTCCCTCGTCACATAGCTCAAACCTCAACAGTAAATTTTTGAAGGAAAAAAATGCCACCAAAGGAAGTTTTTTCAATTCACCTTTATTTGGTTTAGGGCAGATAGCTTTAAACCAGTCATATCAAGAACCTTCAGGCAGCTAGTAATAGGTCGTCCGCACTGATGTGATGCAAATGGCTGCAAGACAGAAGAAACACTCCATCAATTGCCCAAAAGATGTGAGAAATACTCCCTGCAACTATGGTATTGTAAAACTTACCAATACCACACGGTCTCGATATTCATTCATTTGGATGTGTGACTGCACATAGTAGTGGACCTAGAAGAAAGTGATGCACATAAATAATAAATTTATGAAACTCGGAAAAGATCGATCACCAGCAACTTTGAATTGACAAATCTTGCAACGCTTCAAAAAGAACCATACGCAAAGTGATGCAGACTTGATTGAACTTTCAATACTTTTTATATGCAATGCTATATTAGAAAAGTGAAATACTTACAGAGGCTTTGTCATATGAGCTGTGTCCTACACCAGCAGCCATCACAGGCAGACCCTGGATTACACAAAAATTGTCCAACCAAACTTTAGTTTCAGGCCATGTAACAAACCTCTATCACCAAGCAGAACAAATAATAGGAAAAAGAAGATGAGGTTATACCTCTCTAGAGTAACCTGACATTCCCACAAGCTGAGAGTCGCGTATTTTTCTATACATCTCAGTTGGAATTATTGGTTTCTGCGGATACGAAACCACGTTAGATCAAACATACAAGCTGTACTAAATAGAAAAATCGATGCTTCCAAGAGAAATTAATTGGTTTAGATAATGTACACTGACAAAATAGTCTGCTTATCGCATGTTGAAATGCCGAAAGAAGACACAAGTCAAAGAGAAATGCATTTAATAAGTCAACAAAGATACAGCATGCACAGAGGCAAAGAAAAAACATCTATATGAGGCATGTCAAATGCATGCAAAGAGGTAAGAAACAGAAACCTTCTATATGAGGACTGAGGTGTGATTCAATGTCATCAACTCATCACTCAATAGTTTGCACTAACTTGCTGCTTAAACCTCTCATAAACAGAAAGGAAATAAGTGAGTGCCATTATAGATGGGACGAGGATGTGTGACATGGATTGTAATCAGTGCATCATGGAGAATCGCAGAAGCGGATTTATCATGTGTAGTTCGCATAAAATTCTGCGATTACTAGTCTACAAGGGCATTTAAATAGGCATACACGAACACATTGATGCTCATTCAAACTAAGAACATCCAGGGCATCAACATTCCTGAAAACCATACTAGATTTAACATCAGAGTGTATAACTAAGTAGGTTTTGGTTGGTTTCACGGGACAGGATTGCATGTCTTACTTGTCATTCAATGTTCTAGAGGTACTTCCTGATGGCCTAAAGTGTAATCCATCTTGTGTTTTGTTCAGTAAATACGTGAGCAGCCATTCCTTCTCCAGATTGACGGCACAGAAAAAATCTATATAATCAACCCTATAACCGACACTGTGCCGTAAGATTCAAGAACAACAGATAATAAATTCTACTCCAACACTTACCGCTAATATATTGTCGATCTCATTTTGCACCCTCCAGTTTAGACAGTCTGTTAACTGCAACAACTTGCGTATGTTAGAGAGAAGAGCCCCCCAATAACCACACAATTCTCGGGAATCTTAGATCAAGTTGGAGAGTATTTTCAACAAAAGTTTATGTAATTTACCATCCTGTAAGCTTTGTCAACATTCCAGTCCCTAGCTTTCAGAAATCGAATGAGAGTTTCAGTTGGGTATCCTTGATGCATATTCTGAAAAACACCACCAAATAGTCAATTTTATTAAAAAAAAAAAAGAAGGAATCTCGACAGTAAGATCAAACAAAAACAAAACACAGCATCCTTGTGTCTCATGGTGCTTGCTGACTATTGCTTATGATCAAAGTTCAGACCTACTTTAAAAGAAGAAAAAAAGGAAATGCTCAACCCACACACTGTTCTACTTATCAACTTAAACACAATATACAATCAGAAAAGCTGAAAAATATGGACATCAGCAACTTGACCAAGCTTATAGTTCCCAACATTCCAGGGGTTAAATGTGCAGAAACAAATAGATAAACCCAAATTTTTACATAGAAGTAATAAAAAAAATAGCTCATCAACATTTTTTTTTCTTTTCGAAACCGATGCGAAATGAATACACAAATGCTCCTGCCTAAAATTTGAGATGATGACAGAATAATTCCTCGAAAACTCGCAATGGCGTATAAAAGCAATAATGTTGTATCACAACAGATCTGATCACATCATCTAAGGCCAATGGACATTATCAACAGCTGAAAGATCAGTAAACCCACACATTTCAAGATCAGAAAACCCCAAGAACAGACAACAACCACTGAAAAAAGTGTCGGTCCAACCATATCAAGTGAAAATCAAACTCAACAAGCAGCTAATATACAACTTAAATTAAGCAGTTTAGAGGAGACCAAAGAAAAGGTCAACAAAAAAGGCTAAAACTTTAACTAAATCAAATAATACTCATCAAGCCAAAAAAAATTAAAAATAAAAATAAAAATGCAGCCCTTAAATACTAAACACCATACAATCACAGACAAACAAATAACTTTCCACCAAATCTATCTATCTAACTCAAAAGATATGCTTAACAGATCAGACAAACTCAAATTACCCAAATAAATAAATAATAAAAGTAAGCTAACTAACCTCAAAAGTCTTCTTCAGAGCCTCATCAACTGCCAAAAAACAAAAATAAAAGGTACATTTTAATAAACTGACATTAAAATAAACAGTCAGATCAAAGATCAAAACTTTGACAAACTCAAACACAATTACAACAAAAATAAAAATTAAAACTTTATTATTACTCATTATTATTATTAATAAAGAGTTAATTAACTGAACTAACTAACCTCCTTCCATCAAAGTTTGGAACTTTTTAACAGCATCATCATTGGCAATACCCATATTGATCAAAAATAAAAACCCACTTGGAATTTCAGCAGAAAAAGGGAAAATAAAAAGTGGGTCCCCTTCAAAAGTTGGATCCTAGCAAACCCTTTTGAGTTCTTAGTATTTAGAGAGATTTTGTGTTATAAGCTGAGAGAAGGAGAGAGAGTGGAGTAGAGGTGGGGAAAAGAGAGATGATGATGATGAAGTGATGAACAGAACAGAACAGAAAAAGAAGGTAATTTAGTAATGTAATAATAATAATATTATTGTAATGATAATAATATAATGTCATGTGATGTAATGTTATGTAATGAGAGTTTTTTGAGTTTTTGTTTTTTTGTGTTTTGGTTTGTTTGGCAGAGAAAGAGCTTTGAGTTTTGCTTTGGTTTTTAAGTGTTATTAGTTCTGTCCCCTCTAAGCTCTAAGCTCTAACTGTCTAACTACACAATACTAATGGAGGGAGGTGAGGTTTTGATTATTACGTAACGTACGTACGAGCAGTGCCTATTTATTATGAATGAATGAATGATTTGATTTCAATTGAATTGAATGGTGAAAAACAATCAATCAATACATATAGTGAAAGTATTGTTTACTTACTACTCGTAGTCGTATTTGTATTACGAGTATTTATTTATTTATAAGATTGTAGGCATCACTTGACATTCCACTTGGCACTAGGAAATATTCTTCTTCTTTTCTTATTTTGAGTTTGATTTTTTTTTTCTCTCAAAGGGTTCTTTTTAATCGGAGTAGTGAGTTTTTGACCAAATCTATTCGGTATTCCAGTTATTTATGCCGTAATTATTGTAATAAAGTGGACCTTTTTTGATGGGGATAGTAAAGTGAAGTACTCCGTATCTAGTTTGTACCATTGGTGAAGAATTTGCATTCTCAATCATGGATTGGAACTCAACGCATTGAAATTTTTTTGATGGCAAACGCATTGAAATTTAACTTGTCGGTAAAACAAAAAAAAATCTTACTCCAACCCATACTTTCAAAATATATCCGAAATTAATGTCCAAAGCACCAAGTAAACTCCGTAATAGCATTTAAGGGCATGTTTTCTGCTTCAGTTTAGTTTATTTCAGATACTTTCAATTTAGTTTTTCGCAGTTCAATCCATAATTTACGAATGTAATAAGTTTTTTCCGATATTTATTCATACTTATTAGTATATCGTTGAAAAATGTCTCAACATATAGTTTTGTAAACATATAATATTGATAGGGTTTTGATTACTGATTGAGTGTCAAAACAGTTAAACAAAAAGATCAGTTTTTTTCAATTTAGTTTAGTTCAACTTCTAAAGAACAAGCCCAATTGAATACCCTGTAGGCCTGTAGTATAGTACGAGTAGTTAAAATTGAGACCTTAAAACATATTCTTTAGAGTTAAACTAAACTTAACTAAAGTTAAGTTATAAATAACAGGCCCTAAATATATGTCTCATCTTCTTCCCTTGCCACCCCTTTTGCGTAGCTCTTGCTCCAAGTAGTACTCTTGTCATGTTATTATTAATCCTTGTCCCAAATTTATTTCGTTCATGTTTCAGTTCAGAAGTCTTTTTAAGATTAGGACAAATCTTTATTGTGTATGGCTTTCAAGAATTCAAATTAGATGCTTAGTTTAATTTGATAATAAGATAACGGCACATAATTGTAGAACTCGAACATGATGTTTTCTTACAAAAGTTAACACTTTCACATGCAGATCCGAGAAGGTGACCCAAAGATGACTTAGCAGAGTTAGTGATTATTGGTTGGGAGTTTGGGACATATAATTGGCAATTCTTTCCGATCAGAGCCTATTGCGGTTTCGTAGAAATCATGCAAATAGTGCACATGCACTCGATCAATTCGGTACAAGGACTCTATCTTTAACCTAACCTTTAATTAACTTCATCCAAATAAATCAACTTTCGATGACTTGAGATGGTGACCTACTAATTACTTTCTTTTGCCTATTTCATACTCGCCAATAGTTTAACCGAACTTACAGCAATACGTTACCAGCCAGGCCTTGAACATGCATGTACAGAATGAGATTAAGGCCCTGTTATTCGATCTTCACAATTGCAGTTTAGTTGATCAGTACAGTTCAATCCAAGTGAGTTTAATATGGCTAACATACTAAATATTCAGATATTCAGAACCTATTCTTTTTGCAAAAAGAGTAAGAAGAACCTCATGCACCATTGTGGTTATTTAGAGGAATCGCATCATATACCCTACCATTATTTTAGTGCGTTAACGCTACTTTGCTAAAGAAACAATAATGAATATTGGTATAATGCCATAAATGGTGTACTTAGAAAATACTACCGGTAGTTACCTAGTCCTAGTAGAAGCAGCCAACAGCCTTGGCTAAGTTCTCCTGTTTTAAAACCATATCCTTTGTTATGATCTTTAATTGTCAACATCCCACGTTGTAAGGTTTTATAACCCACATAATGCCAATGAAGCAACATCCTTTCCCAGAAAAGATGCTCAACTTATTCAAACTAGGTGCTAGGAGCATTATTTTCTCCCTAGTTATGGATCAACAAATTTTTGGTACACCAGGTGTAAATTTACACTGATTTGAGTGACTTTTAATGATAAAATTAGGACTAATTAATTACTTGTTGTACTGGCTAATAGTATTTAAGAGTTCACTAGCTATATGTCAAACATATGACTATTCCATCTGAGAGTTTGACCAGAATAACAAAACTTGACAAAGTATTTCCAATAATAACAATGTTGGGAAACTAATTCCCAATCTAACAATGTGAACCCGGTTTGTCTAGTAATTATCATATATAACATATTAACTAAGTCATGAAACCGGTCACAAAAGGCAAAATTCGGCCATAACTAGTGTTTAACTTTTCCCTCCCGTCATCCTCGACCTTGTCTGCTCCTCCGGCATTAGGATTGTCGTTACCTCGCAACCCCAAAATTAAGTTACTCTTATACTCGTCCCAGTTCAATTCCACTCAGTCTGAGTCTCCTTTGAGTCTCCATCCCCATTGGTGTTATCTATGTCCTGTTAGAACGTAGGTGTCCGTCAATGGCAAAGTATAGTTTCAGACTGGATATTCTCGTGTCGTGGTATGGAGGCCACTGCCTTAAAAGAGATTTCCCACCTAACCGTGGTGACCAATCCTTAACGATGGATCTCTTCCGAAGGATCACACGAGCACTGTATTCGCGGGCACTCGAGAGTACAGTGTTGGAGGACTCAGGAACACGACTCAGTAAAAGGG
>ONZK01001675.1:1510-19048 GCA_900322385.1 Pharnaceum exiguum | reverse complement strand
CTGTGGCCATTCCACATTAATAATCCAACATGTCCTACTTACCATATGTTTTCACGTACAAAAACTCGGAACTCATAGCAATGGATATTTTCAATTTATTTGATATACATGAAAAAATTCATACATTATAGATAGTTGTGACTTGCGAGGGTACTTGAGGTGGATGGATGCTTTTAGTGATTATTAAGAGATGTCTATATTCACTATGATGAATGTAGAATAAGTTATAAGAACAAATCTTCCTCCATATCCTACATATCAAGCTTTTAGTAGTCAACGAATTCTTATTCAGCAATTACCAAATAGGTTTAGCTGTTTTCGGCCATGACTTCCGATGGGCGATGAGGACTCCAATCACTCCATGAGAGGAAAAAATGCCAGTTGGTTCATTGATAAGGAAATTAAAACAAAACCATTGAACCCAAATAAACGGTTTCCGGAATCCGGTTTATAACCAGCGATCCAACACATATTTACTAATCTTGGAAATACTTTTGCACTTTTGCTATTGTGGGAAATACTTTTCTGAAAATTGCTATTTTGGATAAAACCTCATTCCATCTTGCGTACATTTTTACCCTATGTGGGTATATTAATGATTCGACCGAGGAAGAGATCATGATAATCTTATTACATTTGAAACAACATTACAGAGTGAAGATCTTAGGAAGCAGAACATAGTTATTGAATTTGACTCAAGGAATGCATTAGCATGGGTGTCCAATCGCAATAAAATGGAAGCATATGAACTTGCGAAGACGGAAACTAGAAGCGAGGGGACCCTCATTCAATGAATGTAAGCGGATTATTAAATGGTACCTTGTGAAGTTGTGATATGCGAGTAATTAAAAAAATATTTGACTAATTATAAAAAACCGTCACTTGTCAGTTTAGTTCAACTTGTAACTAGTTAACGTAAGAAGTTTTGATTTCGTTTTCATATTAACATAACATTGGAAAATTCTCATTATATAGTTTCATATATAAAAACCCAATATCGACGGATTTTTGAGATTTGAGTGTCAAAAGAAGTAAATACTTTTTTTATATTTCAACAAAGCGGCTATAACCAAACCAAGTGGGCTATATAGAATCCCACCCGATATTAGGATAAGTTTATCCCTACCACTCAGTTTGAGAACTCTTTATTTAACGAGGAAAACTAGAGAAATTTTGGAAAATTGTAGAAATGAAAAATCTCGTGTTTGGTTATGAAAAAGGAAAACAGGAGAAAAGTAAATTTAAGTAAAGCTGGAGAAATCCTCTAGTTATATATTGGGCCTTTTTTGTTTTCTATAGTTTTCCTCTCAAAATCGATGGAAAAACTGTGGAAATCTTACACTCAGTTTGGTAACCCGAAATGTGACGAAATGTGATGAAAAGTGATGAAAAGTAATTTTATAGAAAAGTGTGGAAAAGTAAACACGAGGAATTCTCAAGTTTCCCTTGTTTGTTTAGTTAATGAGGAAATGGAGAGAAATGTCAATTTTTTACATTTGTTAGATAGTCTTTTTCTCAGATTTCCCCAGTTTTTCTATCAATTTTGGGAGGAAAACTATAGAAAACTGAAAACGCCCAATATAACTAGAAGATTTCTCCAGTTTTACTCAGATTTTATTTTCTCTAGTTTTCCCTTCATAACCAAACACAACAAGATTTTTCATTTCTTCAGTTTTCTTAAAATTTTCTAGTTTTCCTCATTAAATATAGAGTTCCCAAACTGAGTGTTAGAAAAAGACTATCTAACAAATGTAAAAATTTGACATTTCTCTCCATTTCCTCATTAACTAAACAAACAAGGGAAAATTGAGAATTCCTCGTATTTAGTTTTCCGCACTTTTATATAAAATTACTTTTCATCACATTTTCTCGCATTTCAAGTTACCAAACTGAGTGTACAACTCTCTTATAACTATATACAGATTTCTATGCATGCCACATCAACATATACCCCACTTGCAACTCTATTTCCACTCCCACATTATCCCTACAACTTTGATACAACTTTACAAACATTTTATTTGTTTTTAAATTTTGATAGGTATAAAATTTGGAAATACATAAAATATTAATGGAACCAATGATAAAGCATGTGCATTAAATGCAAGAGTTGTAAAATTTTAAGAAGATTATCCCTACAACTTTGATTGCAACTCCCTTGCAACTAGACCTGGCAATCGGGTTCGGCCGTTTCGGGTTCGGTTTTTCTCGGGTTCGGTCATTTTCGGTTTGTACTTTTCGGGTCGGGTTCCGGTCGGGTCGGGTTTGACCCAACGGGTTTGCACATTTTGTTTTGTTCGATGAAAATATTATTTTATCAATATTTTATTAATATTTAAATATTTTTTCAATATTTTTTTAAAAATATTATTATTTTATTATATTTTAATAAATTAAAATTGTGAAAGATACATTTATAATATTTTATTGGACAAACGGGTCGTTTCGATCGGTTTCGGGTTCAACCCAGATTTTACCGTCAGTTTTGGGTTCGGTCAAATTTTTCGTGTTCATGATCCAATTTTTTCGGGTCGGTTTTTCGGGTCATATCGGGTCGGGTGAATTTCTGCCGAGTCTACTTGCAAGTTGCAACTCACCAAAGTTGTAGGGATAAGATTGCTTTTTTTTTTGGCAAAGGATACTTTAGGAACTCAAAAACTAAATGGATGAAGTTGCTTGTTCCGCGCCTAGCATACAATATGTCTTTATGTGTAGTACTGTAGTTGTAGTAGTTTGACTAGTTAGTCTTCTTTTTTTTTTTGAAATCATTGACTAGTTAGTTACTACGGAGTAATAGACTTTGTTTGGTGATGAGTATTTTGATGGACACAACTACTCCTTGTAAAATCATGTTGGCAACATTATTCGGAGGATATTACATTGCAAAGTTACCAACTGCTATTATAGATACACCAAACAATTACTACCTACTAACTGCTAACCAAACATGCTCAAACTAATTGTTTTCTCCTAAACAAGAAGACCTAAATCCCACATTCTTTTAGTTTCTTGCTAGTCAAAGAGCAAAAATATTACTTGAACTTTTAACAAAAACGACATCAATCGTTGCGTAGCTGCGCTCCAGCCTAGCTCCAGGCAGTCAGCAAATACGCAACCGAACTCAGAAGCATTGCCTTCTCCCTTGTACCACATTTTAGTTCAGTTAATCTCAGTAGAAAGGAACTGCCCCTATACGTTCATACGAAGATCGATATTCTAAACAATGTCTACTAGTAACATTTTAAAATTAAAATCCCACTCAGCACATTTTGTGAACGTAGGGGCAGTTCCTTTCTACATTGAGGGTTCAGCTAAGACCTTATAAAAGTTTAATCGCACATTTTACATACATCGATCAATTGACTCTTGCTTTAATGCATTTCTGGATCACCACGGCCCTACCAGCCAAACTTCAATGCTTGTCTTCGGCATTTTTTGATCCATATTCCATAGCTATGCAAGCTTGCAATCTAGCTAGTCGCGATCGTTCTCTCTGAAAACCACATGTCTAACTGAGCCCCATAACTTAATTTCATCTTCCACGTACCAACGTACTGTTTCGAATTAGCAACGGGATCCTTCGGCATGTACTGCTACTCTGAAAGCCATCTAATTTTCGTTACCTATAATTTCTAGGACTATCTATTTTCCAAATAACAACAATAATCACCATTGTTTCGACACAAAGGTAACAATACAATGTGTTGTTTTTGTGGATTTATGTGTTTTACATTATTGTTTCCCCTTCTCTTGCTTTCTTCATGCATGAGGGGTGGGATAATTATAAGCCATCCTCACTCAATTGAAAATTTATTAAGTAAACTACAAGTCATAAAGCTAACTCCTCTAATTTGAAGTAATTAAACGAACAAAATCCTTAGATTGAAGCAATCTAACAAAATTGAGCTTGTGGCTGACCTTTACTAAAATAGATTAGGGGGCCAAGTCTCAAAACCAAATATTAAGTACACAAAATAAAGTATGTTTTACCATTAGGGGAGGCTAGTAAAAATTGAACATGTCAATTCAAGAGGGCTGATGCTCGATTGAGGCGGCGGCACAAACTAAAACTTACCACTTAAATGATCAAGTTGAATTGATACTTATTATGGCCTAATACATAGGGGGGTGAATACTTGGAGAATGGCGCATTAATTATTGGCTCTGTTTGACAATTTAACGTTGTTAGATGGAACTGAACCTGTTGAAAACGTTTAGAATAAAAACTTATTTTATAGAACGCTATGTTCAATATTGTTTCAATTAAGAGTTTATTGTAGGAGATTACAGTTGTTACCAAACCGAGATTATTTTGCTATAAAAGATGATTTACTAAATAAGCTCTGAAATAAAGCTCTGAAATTGTGAGATGTGGACCAAGACGCAATGGTAAATATATAACAATAAAACATGTGAATCGATTTCATGTGAATCGATTGTAATAAAAGAGTTATGAATTGATAGAAATAGATAACTAGTTTACTACTCCCCTCCTAGTGTACGAGACTTGAGTACAATATTTTGATATGAACCTAAATTTCTCAGAATTGTACAACTGTATCATAAATATCAAGTTCCAACTTATATGTGATCAATATATTAAAGTTGTGAGTTGTCCGTTGCTGGGCAGGAACATGCTAGCTTGTAGGGAATGCTTTGGTCGCATTAACGTGTCAATGGCTTGTATTTCCAGTTTGGCTTCGTTCATTGTCTATACTTGCTCATCGTGTAGCCAATTTAAACAGGTCTCACGGATTTAACCAACCTAAAACGAGATTTTCTTTTCCCAAAACAGAAAAGAAAACTCTTATTTACAGGTGTCTGATTATTATATCTTATAAATAAGCGTTTCTGACACAGAGCCAGTTAAATATCCGTGATCTCTGTTACCACATTGCGGGGATAGCTCAGTTGGGAGAGCGTCAGACTGAAGATCTGAAGGTCGCGTGTTCGATCCACGCTCACCGCAACCTTTTTCTTTTATTTTTTTCCAAAATAAAAATATAAATGGGGGCTTTAGATATTGTGTGACGTCCTGGTCATATAAAGAAATGTACCTTCCAAGAAAATTTTAATATAAAAACGTAGTCACCTGTCATGCAAAAGGTAAACACACTCATCACAGTCATCATAATCACTCTTTAGTCTTTACCCGCAACTCTAAAACAATTAATTAACGTGTCATCCTAATACATGTGGTGATATTCCACGTCAAATCAAGTCATCATCTTATACATATACGGAGTATATATGTATTGGACGCCCCAAGGCCCAATCAAGTGAATCCCTATGAACTTAGGAAGGAATGAAGGATCTTCGAAACAAAAATTTTAAAAAAGAAACGATAACCATTTATGAAAGAAACGTGAAAACAGAAAAAGAGGAAGAAAAGAGTGGGCAATCTGTTGGTACTTGGTACAACAAGACTTTGCACAATCTGCAAGACTGCAAGAGCTTTGATAAAAATAACACAATTTACAATGTGCATGATACAATGAAACACTATCAATATTGTACAGTGTGCCTGTGACTACAAAAGATTACAGCCAGGAAATGGCAACATCACTGGGTACTAGTTCAATACATTTGCATTTGCATCTAAAACGGTGTTGTGTTGATAGGGAATTACTAGAAATCTTTCTCATCAGGATGGAATAACACTCATCCTCTGCCACTCTAAACGAACCCTTCAACACCAACATCAAACAAACATATATATATGATAAATAATCATAATCCACATGAAAAGCCCTACAGTTCTTCATCATCATTGTAGTAGCAATCTTTGCCAGATCTACATCTTCCAATTTGAGACAGAAGGGGGAAAGAAAAAGAAAGGAAAACGTAAAAAGAAAAAGGCTACTGAGAAATAAATTAAAAGAAATCAAATTCCAAATAATTATCGGACCCTTTTTGGTCTGGCATACCAGGCATGGCAGCCTTCTCGCTTGATGATGCAGGCGGGACCTGAAGCCGCTCAAACTCCACCGGCCTTGGAATCTCGGGAGGACTAGCACAACGAATCAATGCCCAATTTACACCTTCAAAGAATGGATGTTGTTTGATCTCGGTTGCTCCTCGCTTATAGGCCAGCCTATGCTGAGGCTCCTTCACTAACAAGCCCCTAATGAGATCTCTTGCTTGAAAACTAACAGCGGGTGACTCTGGGAACCGCAAGGGTTGCCCAACAACGTTGAAAAGGGTTGCACGATTTCCAGAACCCTTGAACGGAGTCTTTCCAAACAATAACTCGTATAAAAATATGCCAAAGGTCCACCAATCTACCGCACTACCATGTCCCTCACCCTTGATAATCTCTGGTGCCAAATATTCATGGGTCCCAACAAATGACATGGATCTGGCATTGGTTGGCTCCGCAATAAGTTCGGGGAGCGGACTTACCTGATTACCCACTTCATTCTTCTGTTTCATCGGTTTCGTCTTTTTTTCTTTTTTGGATTTACTTGAGAAAATGCGGGGAGAGAAACATGAGGTGGGAGCTACACAGGAAGGTTGAATGCAAGAGGGCTCGATACAGGCTGGTTGAACACAATAGCCATTGTTCTTCTTTAATCCGTCAGTAACAAGAGATGCAGATTTCACAAGGGTGGGGCTGACAGCACAACGGAGAGAGAGGTCAAAGTCCGAAAGCATAATATGACCATCTTCTCTAACAAGAACGTTTTCTGGTTTGAGGTCACGATAAATAATCCCAAGCATATGAAGGTATTCCATGGCAAGGAGCACTTCTGCTACATAAAACCTGGATAGCCATATCAGAGAACGGGCGGAACATGGTATCAGTAATTATTCAAAAAATCCTCAAGGTTTTTTTTAGCTCAAAACAGTAATATCCAGCACATTGCATAAAAAATATCACTGGCTAATTACATTTCAAGGTAACCCTAGTTGCGAGTAGACTTTATGCCATCAGACGTGGCTTCAGTTGCAGACTATAGTGCTTATCAGTTCTCAGATAAAGTAGACAATAGTCAGTATTGTTAGGTCCTCGTAGATTTAACTAATAGTGCCTGACTTGAGCACATCTACAGCACATAATAGCAAGATCATAGTATTATCTTAAGCACATGAAGGAGAAATGTAACTGGAAACCACTCGCATACTATTTCACATCATCTGACTTTCCTTGTTTAAACAGTTCACCAAGGAGCCTCCTAAAAAATTTCCCTCAACATAGTCATTATATGTAATGCCAATGCTGCCAACAACTAAATAAAGCATTAACAACAAATTATACATACTGAAGAATATTCCAACATTGTACAGAAAAGAAGTCAAAAGGATTTTGACTATCGTATAGCTTTGCACAACAATATTTGTATTACAAACCTATTCAGCCTTAAAAAAGAGCTAAAACAATTTCAGTATCCAAAAAAGAAGCCAATGGTCAACTTCATTTCAGTAACTGAATTTATCTACAGCTTTCCTCAATACTACTTGCACCACCAACTTATCAATATGACATTCCAGCTTCAGCATTCTACACTCTTGCACTATATTTTAGTAGCTGAATGTTAAACCAAAATTTTTGACACATTGAAATCATCTAACTGTTTAAGGATCAAGAAATTAAGGGCAAATAAGCACTGGAAGTAGTCTGTATTGATATCCTGGATCAGAAGAAGGCAAAGCTAAGCTTCTTTTTGGATTTAAAGATGGCAATAAGTACTTGCAGATACCTGATATGGCACACTGGTAACCTCCATTGAACCTCATTTCCAAGATGACCAAGATCAATAACAGACTATAACAACTACGACATGTATTTAAGGAAGCTAAGAGACCAGCATGTCAGATACTACGTCACTAAGAGAAACAAGTACCCAACCCACCCAGCTTCCAAGGAAGGGTAAGTCATGGGCAAAGATATAAAGTCAAACAAGACAGGATCAACCATTTGCTGATAGCAGGCATCATATCCCACACCAGCAACTTGTACACTCAATGAAGACCCACATCTCACTGATTTCACAGTTTCAAGATGACAAATCCATATGAACAATATACTCCAATATCGGAGCAATGTAGCTCCATGGTCAATGCTGTATCTTTTAGAATCGATTAAAACGATGCCAGTCAGTCAGTGGCCGAATCTGTTTTGGTACTCGAAAAGAAGAGACCACAGAACCACGCTTTACATGGCTTCCACTCAAAGCCTGTTTTGTTACTAATTCAGTTTCTTTTTCCTTCCAGTTACGTGTTTCTCAGTTATAGATTCAACTATAATCAATCATCTACTTTCAGTTCAATAGGTTATTTTGTAAAAGTTTAAGTCAGTTCAATTATTAATACCTTGGTGAAACTCTAGTGCCATTAAAAATGGAACTTCCTTCGACAGGACTCAATTGGCTTCAGAAAGGCACCTAGCCTCTCTGTGCAACTTCAAGGGGGAAAGTAAGCCGGTATCTGCACTAGTTTGTCCATTGTAATTGGACCACCATGTAAACAGAGACCTCAGACAGATGTTGTTATCTTATGTAGTAAGAAGTGGCAACTGTTATTGGTTTAGGTTTTTTTCCAATTAAAGAAAGAAAAACCCTACAATTCAAATCTTCATGAAATACTCAAAAGTCCTTAATTTCAATCCATGACTAAATAGGTCCAATCACCAAAACTGAAGGAAATTTGGTACCAATAAAAGAGTGTAGGCACACTCTCAAAGCATGCTGAGATCTACTGAACTAGTATACTACTAATGGAAGCCTCACTGGAATTGATACAAGCTACTAAGCCAAGAAGGTAAAAAAATTCACAAAAAACAATCTATAAAGTTCATGCTGCGGAAATGTCCTCATCCAGTCACAAGATTTTCAAATCAAGATGCCACATCAATTTCATAAACCTCAACTCACAGACAGACTACCAAATACCTCATATTCGGATGCCTGAGGCATTATTTATGTACAATGCACATGCAATTAAACTGTAATATGATAAATCAATCCACAAAAACTTCTGCTTTCGTAGAGAGAACTGAGAAGACAGAAATTCAAAGGACGTTGTAAGAGAGGCCAACCCCCCTCCTCTATCTCCCCCACCGGCCCACCCCCCACCCCCCAAAAAAACATGAAATTGAGCTTCAGCTGATTGATGTAGGTGAAAACTATTTGACCAAATATAATCAGAATTTCAGCTCAGTAAAAAAGGGAGATAATACTTCCGTATAAACAGCATCAAGAAAGTGCAACACAAAAATGAATTAAAAAAGTAAATGCTAATGACTCGTATAACGGAAAAAATGCCAAAGGCATGCTTCACAGAATTTTTATAAAAACAAGAAATAATACGCAACAATTTCAGCAGTTTAGCAGTTGGAATCAAAATCTAGGTATTAAAATCTTACTTCACAGCTTGCTCAGTGAAATATTTCCCAGCCTGCCTCTGCCGTAGGGTGTGCAAGTCACCTCCGGGGCAGAACTCCATCACCAAACATGAAAATTTCTCTGTCTCGAAATGTGAATACAATGATGGCAGGAAGGGATGATCGAGAGATTGGAGAATTTCTCTTTCTGTCTGCGCTCGCAGCAGCTTCTTCCGGCTAGCAAGAGATGCTTTGTCCATAACCTTCATCGCAAAATAACACTTTGTTCCAGTTAACTCTGAAAGATAGACACTTCCTATATCGCCACAACCCAACCTTTTTAGAAGACGAAATTGGTTTAGCCCCAAGTTTCCATCTCGAGCACGGATGGCCTGGATGGCTTCCCATCTCATGTCTTGTGACTTGTGTGGTTTGTTAACACTGCTACTAAAGCTACTACAAGTGCTTTCATCACTCACATCACTGCTAGTGCTAGGTCTGCACATGCTGCTCTTTCCACTCTCAACAAATTCATTTCGACCACTAGTCTTAGCACTGCCACTGGTCTTCGGAATACTTCCAGCACTATCGCTAACTTTCGCAGAAGATGACCCAACTCCTTGATCGGATACTCTCTTTTCATCCTCAGCTGGAGCTTGTTTCTCCTCAGCCAAGGATAGACTAGCACTAACCTTCTCAGCTAAGCCATTACTAGCACCAACCTTCTCAGCTAAGCCATTACTAGCATCAACCTTCTCAGCTAAGCCCTTACTAGCACCAACCTTCTCAGCTAGGCCATTTACAGACCCTTTCTGATAGGCATGCGACGATTTCTTTTCCACTCTCTCGCTGTGAACTAGCTTCATTGGAACTGGAACATATTGCAGCGACGGAGATAACCTGTTAGGAGTAACCGGGTCTGATCTATTGGGTTTGCTGGATGGAGAAGGTGCTGGCCTACGGGAGTTTCCTTCAACAGATTGAACACCGGGAATTATCTTAAGCCTATCGGGGGAGGTTCTCATATTCGATTTTGAGGCCATTGAAACAAATTCAAGTCAATCAACACGTCAAAATTCAGCATACCCATTCCTAAACCAAAAAATTAGCTCCATCAACCCGCCAAGCACCAGCTCCTAGCACTTCGACCAACATCTCCACTGACATCAGAAGAAATTCCTGAAAAGTAAATCAATCCAAAAAGGGTCAACACCTATTGACAGAATCACATTTGACTTGTGCATCTTTCAGCAAGGGTTCACACAAATCTACACATCTACAACGATCACAATCCGCCTAGACGGCCTCCAAAACGACATCTTAACACAAAAGTCTTCTAACAAGAAACTACAATAGCATCACAAAAATATACTCATTATGTCCCCTAATTTCCTCATCTAAGTGAAACCAACGCTTCACAACCAAGCATTAATCTATCCTTCAAGGTATCAAAACAAAACAACAAGAGCACAAAATCCCATACATAATATAGTGAAAGAAAACCCAACAAAAGGCATCCAAACATAAATATCTCACCACCCAAGCAACACAACTACATGCAACAACTAGATCAACCACAAAAAAAACTTAAAACTTTACAAAACTACCTCACAAATGAACAAGTTCAACACCAATCAATGAGGTGGAAAGACCATTATGACAAACTAACCAACAATACACAAAATGCAGGCAAAAGGGGATGTTTCTAAGTGATCATAAAAAGACAATTAACATAAAAACAGATAAAAACAGCAACTTGCATGATAAACACACCAAAAAAAAGTCAATCAAACAAAAAAAAAAAGCATGTTAGATCCCATCAATCACAACAAACCCACTTAGCACAACAAAATAACTGATCATATCAATGGATCCACAAAAACCCACATACTAAATTACAAAGCAAAAAATAAAAGACACCCAAAAGGGAAAAACAAAAGAAAAACCTCACCTTGGGTGATAATGATAATAAAGATCAAAACTTTAGGGGGTTTTCTTGCTTAAAAGCAGAAAATAAGAAAAGGGTATTGTAAAGACTAAACCTTTAAATGAGATACCAAAAGAAAAATGAAAAGAAAAGAGTTTTTGCTGAAATGAAGCAACAAAATGTTGGAGAGAGAAAGGAGTGTATGTATGAATGAAAGGAAAGGAAAGGGTCTGCTGTCTGTTTGTTTGTCTGAGTTTGGTGTTTGTGGGCTACCAATAATACTCACTTACTTGCTCACAGTATTAACTTATTAATTAGTAAAAATAATAATTAATTTTCATTTTGTTCAGAGAAAAAGATAGATAGAGAAGACAGTCAGACAGACAAAGAAACAAAGGAAAGGAAAAAGGATAGAGATATGAGTCAAAGTTAAAGTAAGAGGCTTTTCTATTGTTTTCTTTTCTTTTCTTATTTTATTTTGTTTTATTTTATTTGATGATTGAATTATTATTATGAGTGAATTTATTTTAATTGGTCCCAAAAGAAAGAAAACTCTCATCAAACATGTGGGCCTCTAAGGGTCCAACCTGTCTGTCATGCTTTTTAGGTTGCATTTCTCATTTCTTTGCTTTGCTTTGGTTTCCATCTTTTTTCTTTGCAATCAGAAAAAGCTCATTTCTTTTTTGCTTGTGTTTATTATGTTTATCTTCCAACCTTTTTATTCATACTTTTTTGTGGGCTTTATTTTTTCATTTTTCATTTTTCTCCCACAAAAAGAAGAAGTACCAAATAAAGAGCATGTAATGTGATTGAGTGTGTCACCATAAATAAATGAAATTATTTAGTACGGAGTATTAGTTATTATTAGACCTGACAATCGGGTCGGTCGGTTAGGTTTCGGGTTCGGTCGTTTCGGGTTCGATTATTTCCGGGTTCGATCATTTTCGGTTTGTACTTTTTGGGTCGGGTTCCGGTCGGGTCGGGTTTGACCCAACGGGTTTGCACATTTTGTTTTGTTCGATAAAAATATTATTTTATTAATATTTAAACAATTTTTTAATATTTTTTTTAAAAATAATATTATTTTATTATATTTTAATAATTTAAAATTGTGAAATATACATTTATAAATATTTTATTGGACAAATGGGTCGTTTCGGTCGGTTTCGGGTTCAACCCAGATTTTACCGATTTTTTCGGGTTCGGTCAAATTTTTCGTGTTCATGACCCAGTTTTTTCGGGTCGGTTTTTCGGGTCATACCGGGTCTGGTAAATTTCTGCCGGGTCTAGTTATTATCCTTACTCTATCCAATTGAACATAATAATGTACTTTCAAGATTATTGCAAATAAATTATATTTGGTTCATTACTTTAAAAAAAATCATACTTGAACGATTATTTCGCAAGATAGATTAATAAAAATTAGTATTATCATATAATAAGTTACTTTGTATAAACTCTAATTCTAAAAGAAATTGGTAAGAAAATTGAAAAAATGTGTCAAAACTAAAATAGAAATTATACATATACAATACCAAATTGTAAAAGCTTAATCGTTCAGAATAAAAGAGAAACTTTGTCCCATGCTATGACAAATTGTTCAAAAATCTATTAGAGGTTAATATAAAACATAATACTAATACTCTTATACGAGAAATGAACTTTTTCAGTATTTGAATAGACAGTGTCACCAAATAAATACCGCATGGAAGTGTGATATGCTGAAAAAGAAAATTAAAAAGGATTGAAATAAAAAACTATTTTCCTATCTCGCTCCAACTATAAAATCTAGTTATTAGAGAAGATTTGCATTTTATTGACAACACATTATACGCGAGATTTTAAATTCATACACATTTTCCTCATGGTGATTTATATATCAATAAAATACAAATCATGTCATAACCGAAAACACCGTTAACTTCAACAAATATGCAAACATAAGTATAAACTCAAAATGAGCAAAACTAGAAGAAAAAAAGCTTCAAATCATTTATATCTTTAGAATTTTGGAAGAAAAGTTATTTTTGGCCGACTAAAAATTATTATGAATATTGACTAATTTAGATTAAACTTCAGAAATCATTCTACAATACTAGATTTGCTACTTCAAATGCACCATCAAAGAAGCTTGATTAGGTTATCTTAAAATAAATCACGCACTCTTAATAATGTACCAAAAACGATTATCAAAGCACCTATTTATAAACTCTTCACCACCTTTATCATGACAAATTATCTCTAACTCTTTATGAACACCGAATGACGATTAATGTGTAATTCTTCACCAGATAATATTCAATATTTGATCCCTTGTCTAAACTTCTAGTGCCGCCATTGGCAACATAGTAACTTGGCTAATCTGTATGACTTAGCTTGCATTGCATATAAGTCACGACATCGAAGTACTTGGGAGATCAAATTGTGTTGGCTAATGCGATAATCCAAGACCTCCATGCACAAACAGCTTGTTGGCCTGGCCTGGGGACCAAACTAGATAAGGACACTGACATCAGTTGTCTACCCTCCAAGCATAAAGCCGAAGGGTCACAAATCCACCATGAAACACTCACTAACTCCACAAAAACCCACATGGGTTCTTAGAATCATAGCCAGTCAATAGTAGTAAGAACTGATATATCTATATATGTCAACGTAATAACTAAAAACGGGTGTATATCACATTATCACCAATTGCTGATATAGGATCTCGTTCACTTGCAGCTGCATTGAAGAATTGGCCTTCAAAAGGAAAATCATTTTCGAAATGTGCTGGACCGACATGTCATGGAAGCTTTGTTAATTAGACCAATTGGATGGACATGGCAAACTTCAGCAGAGCCCTAGTCACTTTAAAACTAACCGCTTCTGTACGTAAACGGGAATTGCTAATTATCCAATATTCTTGGATCGACAAACAATGACTCAAGAAAAAGTAAACCCTATGCTGATGCAACAAGTATTTGGTACACCAGAATTAAATTTTTTGGTGGACCCCTAATAGATAAATGTGCGAGTGCTGGCTACCTAATCCGTTATGCTAGTAGTAATATTGCAACGCCGGGGGCCAAGTGTTTGGGAGACCTTACAGTTCTTATTACTGAAGCAACTGATATGTGTGATGGTGTTCGTAGGACAGTTGAAATCGGTATCAACAGATCAATTGTTGAGCGTGACAATTAAACGATTGTAAAAGCCATTAATGTTATCAGAAGTCTAATATTGGACATATGTGAACATTTAATCTGTCTATAATGTGCTGCATATTTTATGCGAAGGAAATAGGGCGGCTAACTAAATGACGAAGTTAGGTCGCCGTAGTAATGTCTCTATTACATGAGATAGGTCTTGGTTGACGGAGTTAGATTATATTCTCTTAAATGATAAAAATGAGAGTCATTCTCGATGTAGAATATAGAAATGTTCGAAAGAGCTTACACGGGAAAAAGAAACATCAATATTCAAGACAATACGTCTAATATTACTCGGTTGTCATTTGGACATTTGATCAGATCAAGTTAATTATGGCATAACAAATTCACAACTTATCACCTCTAGCTACACTGACTTCCCTCATACGCTCATGACCAATTAGCTACTCCAATGATCATATCATCACGCTACAGAGTCCACAGTCGTACTATTCCATTCATCGTTTAATTACCTGAAATTAAAATTTTATTAACTGACCGAGACATGGATTTTCACTTTCTTTGATGCTATATTTTCCTTGATCGATGGTTTCCAAATTTTCATCATCCTCGTCAATCAAAATACAACCATCATGACTTGATCTCTCGATCCGTTTTTGGAAATTCCCCACAGCACGTGTATATCCCTACGCACAAAATGAGAATGTAGGTCTGGCACGTACTATTTATGCATGTAAAATTAAGTTAGATAAGGAAATGTGGGGGAACAGAGAGAGAGAGAGCAATCCATCTCCCTTCTTAGTCGTCCCCCTCGATCTGCTCCGATCCTAATCGCTGCGCGCTGGCAGCCTGGCATGTGCCCTCTTGCTCCTATAGTCCTATATCTTTGTTGATTCTTGCAAATTAATCATATGAACATAGTCATCAGTATCTACGTAGATTAATTTGGTTTTCTGTAAACTAATCTATGTACTTCGTACAGTCGTACAATGAGAATCCTATGCGCCCTAGTTTTAATCATCCGAGACGTCGCCACATGCGATGCATGTGCTTGCATTAATAAAAATTTGCTACCAACACATTTGATTTGGCGTACGTATGATCCAGGCCATGACTGGATTTTCCTTGCTAATCAGATTTCTCATTAATGTTACGATTAGTTTAACTAGTAAAAGTCAATAATCCAGGTACTATAGCATCCATATCCGTCAAACACTCAAACCTATGAGTACGTAACTAGCTAGAGGGAACAAAAATACTCAATAATTAAGGCTGTGTTTTTTGTATAGGGCTAACTGAGATGCTTAATCTAAGCGCTAAGCTACACTAAATTGAAACATAATAAACTGATTACACTCTAGTTTATTTTAATAATTAATGATGTGATTTGTAAATAAACCTTAATTACCACGCCGCCCATGACGCACATCAGGCCACGTTCAAGGCGACATATAAAATATAGGGATGAGTCGCGCGAGCTGATTTGAAAATCATCTCAAAGTCTCAAACCAATGTTTCTTCACAAGTCGAGTACACGACGAATCAAGCTTTTTTTTTATAGGAAATATTACTTCGTTCATCTGGTAAAATGTTGTTAGCCAAAATAAACTGGTACGTGATCAGCTATACGTTTTAATTTGCAAGCAACAATGTTGCAAAACTCTAAAAGTTAAAGAAAATTTATACTTGTCGATCAACATTCGCCTCAAACAAAAGCATGTCGTATTGATGACCACGTACGTTAACGTCTCCCGAGTATATTCATCTGTGTTTATGGCGAGTTAGTTAATTAAAACGACTCAATCGAGCCAGCTCAAGAAGGCTCATGATTCATGAAGTGGTTCGATTCAATGCATAAGTCAAGCTAGGCCGAATCAACCCTGGAGACTGGCGTGCCATAAAACTTGGTTAAGTCTGTTCATGAGGCAAGGGAGTCAAGCTCACGAATTTCGCTTTCGTTCATGAGTCGATCCAAGCCAAGCTACGTACGAAGGTGAATCTAGATAGAAACCAAACAGACAAGTTGTTATTGGCCACGATGTTAACATCTTGAAGTACAAGAGACGAGACAGTCAGTCAGTAGACTAGTCATCTTAAAACAAGCAATTTCTAACTCGAGTACGTAGCTTGGTATTACAATTATAATTAATTCAATTTATTTCGGATTCAATTATTCAAATCTGCCGGAAGAAAACAAGAGTACTTCAATACCTAATTACTGGTATTAGTAGGGAAGGTAGCTTAAACTCTGAGACACAACAATCACACAAAGGTTCCTATGGGCTATTAGTGCCCATCAAGAAGAAAGAAGCCAAAGAATTGTACTCGAAAAGAAGAACACTTCATAATTTAAGGAAAAAGTTGTAAGGTGCATCTTGACACTTAGACCTTTAGTTTGGGACCACTCTTTTAAGGCTTCTTTTTTGGACTAGAAACCTTAGACAAATGTATTGTGAGTTTGTGACATAACAAGAAAATATGCTAGCCTTTACAAATATTTCTCCCATATGTTTATCACATGGCCAGCAATTCCTCACAATACAAGTAAATTAAACAACATAAGCCATGCATTGATCGTTTTCCTATGAGGCTAGTTCCATGTTTCCAACAATGTCTTCGGCATTGGCCATTTGGCCTAATGATTTCCACTAAATCTTTAATAACTTGGTTCAATTCAATTAGCTTGCGTAAGTCATCAACATTGTTAGCCAATTTCGGTCGAATAAGTTCATTTCCATCGTAGACAAAAGAGCAAAAATTGCTCTTAAAATGAGTTATGGGCGCGGATAAACGAAAGTCAGTTTTGTTAAAATCCAACCTTCCTACAAGTTCTATGCACGAAAAGATGTAGGGAATGGTTGAAAACTATCACCTCAATGTTCAGCAAACGACCATTCATCAAGCTATTGTATGTAGACCTGGCAGAAATTTACCCTACCCGTTATGACCCGAAAAACCGACCCGAAAAAACTGGGTCATGAATACGAAAAATTTGACCGAACCCGAAAAAACCGGTAAATTCTGGGTTGAACCCGAAACCGACCGAAACGACCCGTTTGTCCAATAAAATATTTATAAATGTATATTTTACAATTTTAATTTATTAAAATATAATATAATAATAATATTTTTTAAAA
>ONZK01001673.1:102282-113241 GCA_900322385.1 Pharnaceum exiguum | reverse complement strand
TTTTTAAAAAGAGTTTGGATGTGTATGATTTTGAGAAAAAACAAATAAAATAATGAAAAAGCATTTAATGAAAGTTGCAAGGTGAGGTATTCATATGAATACCTCACCTTGCAACTTTGGCAAAGTTGCAAGGAGATTATCCCTGCAACTGTGGTTGCAACTCCCTTGCAACCCACTAAAGTTGCAGGGATAATCTTGCCCTTAGACTATCGGCTAGTCTATTTATTTTCGTACTTACAAGTAAAGACGAATAAAATCAAAATAAGAAAATCAAAGAAAGATCTATTCTATAGCAAAGCCTATAATGGAAAGTGGAACAGTTTTCTTCTTGATTCAGAGTATCGATGTTGTAATCGGCTTCCCACACTGTTTGATGCCGAATCCATTCTTATATAGCAATCCTAGGTGTAATTTGAATCTTTTACACCCCCTCTTTCATACTCTCTCCTCCACTAAAAAGGTAAAACACGGTTATATGTTGTAAATATGCACTTCTAAAATACACTCTTGTTAAAAAAAAATCATTCAAATAAGAGTGAACATAGAATATGAATTGGGGTCACACTTCAATGTGCCTCTCTTTTGGGCGAGGAAAACAAAAAGAAGACTATTATTATTTTTGAGACCAAATTTCATGCCACCGACTAGTGCTAGCTTCTCTGCTCTTTCTTCCGCTTCACTTCATTTCCGTCGACCACCCTATCCCCTCTCCTCTCATACATACGCCACCCTCTCTTCTCTCAGCAACAACAATATAATGGGTAATCTCATTATCATTGTAATGCTCCTTTTTGTTTCCTTGTTTTTGAAATTTTTCAGCGTATGATGGTAGTATACATTCTAAACGTAAATTGAATTTTCATTTCTAGATGTAGATGTAGTTAATCATGCATGGTAAGGTGTTTGCTAAGCTAGAATCAAATGAATATAGATAATTGTTTTTACACATGAATTGACGAATTGAATTGCGTTAGATGAAGAGATTGAGTAACAAATCATAGTTACGTAACTACGTTGCAAATAAAAAATCAGTTCACTAATTAAGTTAGGTATTGTTATTGTTTAATTTTTTTTACAACATCATTTAATTTGGTCACCTTCCTTTGTTAATTTTGTGTTTGTTATTGATCATATGGAATTTTTGAAAGTGATATGGTTTTCTTCTTATTTGAATAATAGGCTTGTGTGCATTTGTGGTTATAGAATAGAATATGTTACTTTGTGGTTAAATTTGGAGTATTGTAATTAATATGGATGTTGAGATTATTAGTTAGTCTCGTCTAGATTGAAATCGTTACTTATATCATATTGTTGTGTATAGGAAATCACATCTATTCATCAAGGAAAGTCTGATTCTATGTTTCGACGCACAAATATGCACTATTGTCCCCAAGGTTGATAATCAGTCGAGTTGCACTCGAGTTAGGCCTAGCTCATTAGCGCTCATTGGATTTTTTTCGCCTCTCAAGTTTTCTTTTTTCGAACTCCTTGATTGATTAGAAGTTATCAAGTTTTATTTTCTAATTCAAAATTTTTAACTCAAGTAATGATTGAAAAATGGACAGGTGACTCTAATTTGACTAAATCAAACCGGTGTCTTTATTTTAAAACCTTTGAATAAATGTTTTTCTGCATACTTAATATTATATTTCACCACAACACACCGGTTGGGGATTATTTATGAACCATACAAGGAAAATTATAAGAAGTCTTGTCATGTATTTATTTTAAAATATAAATAAAAACCAAATAATATTCAAGTATCTCGCGAGTTTTTCGAGTCAAGTTCCGGTAGCTCGCAAGCCCGAGCAACTCATTAGTACCCTTGTCCTAAATGTACTTCTCTTATTATTCTCTAAGGTACTAGGATATAGGAGTAACTTTGTAGTGACTACTATGACTATTGTGACTATCGCGTTAGAACTCCCGGACACTTAGAAACCTACTATACCCATGGCGCAAACTTGTACCATACTCCCATTATTATTTTTCGTTTTTCTTACTATATATTTTACATGGACATTTATTTTTCTAACAAAGCAACTAAAAACCATTATGATGATAATAAACTTGTAATATTTGTTATAACTTTAAATAAAACTAGTTATAGACCCGTGCGATGCACGGATCTGTTAAAGTATTGCTTTTGATATAAAAACAAAATTGCTATTGAATGGTAAATATTGCATAAAGTGTATAAAATCCAATTATATTTGTGTCAAACAGGGACTTCAATCGAAATAACCAATTTATTTTAAAAAATGAGAGTGAAAAAGACTTTAAAAAATACTCAATCTCAATACTGAATACCACCGGAAAAAAAAAGAACCCGTACCCATTGAGCCCTATCTCAATCTCGGACTTATTTGTTAAGTCTAATATAGATTATTTAGTAGATAGATGTGAGAGTGGAAAAGACAAAATATACTAAAGGATCAAATATCCAATTGTTAAACAAAAATGTCCTCAAAGTGGTGTGGAAATTACCAATGTGGAGTTGGTTTAAGTGGTAAACAGCTCTATACCGCTTAAGCGAGGTCTCGAATTCGAGCCTCATCGTATGCAGAGACCTTCATTGGGAAAATTACCCACCACATCAACCAGGTGTGCGACCCAGATCGGGTCTGAATGTAGTCGAAGCGAAGCTCTAGTGAGTCTGACGGGCAACCCAAAAAAAAAGTGGTGTGGAAATTAGCTAGCACTAAAGATAATATATAACACGCCAACAGAATTTATAGTATACAAATTACCCGAATAAAACTAAAGCCAAATCTGACACAAAGATCACACTAAGAGTGGTTGCACACTTGCACAGTCATAGCTTCATGAAATTCAAAACTAACGGCCTTTACATTACGAACAAAAGGGCTAGCAGACTACTCAATGTAGTGCCCTTACCCCCATAGTAATTCTTTCACACCCATTCTAGCTTAGCTCCACATTTCACTACGTTCTCAATGAATAATCATCGCTAGAATACAACTTTTCAAAATATTTTTCTGCACTCCTAACTAACACGGAACTTGCAGAATTCCTTAGTAACTCCCTCGTTAACACGCACAATCTACAACTGCATACACTCACTTTAATTCCACAATCACAAAAGACCCATAATTCACCTTTGCCTTAGTTCACACAACCAGTGTCCAAGTTGGAAATACGCCCATCCTCCGAAACAACACACCGAAGTCTCATCCTCAGTAGCTACGACATTCAGTGAAACTACACTATCTACTTCACTGCAAAGCCTATACAACTAATTTTAAAAGTTCTTTTATCAACTGACAGTGGCTCGGCACGGCTCGGCCCAGTAAGGCCCATATAAGCAATTTCAATCAAAATTCATCTCACATTAAAAAAGTTACAGTTTTGAATGTTTATAGATACAATAAGGTAATAAAAGATACCCAGTCACCCAGATGCCGAAATGAAGATCATAAAACACCCAAGAACAACAGCTTTCTGCGTCTGTTGTCCTCTGTCCATGGTCTTATTTATAATCAACTTCTGTGGGCCTAAAGATGAGTCCTTCCATGGTCTTTTTATGTTGAATTAACATTGAGCAATTTTGATTTGTAGAAGAATCAAAAGATAGCGAAGAAGACGGTAAGGCTGAATCTACGGCATTGAGTGATGAGAATTGTGACTCGGGAAGAATCTGCTAAATCAATGGCTGAAGAATTTAAGGCTTAACTGCGTTCAACTGTTCAAGGCCGGTGATTGAACTTTGTAAATTCAAACTTTCACAATATTGCTCCGTACTGAAACCCACATAATAAATCCAAACAAATCGAACATAAGATACACTTCGTATCAGAAATTCAGAATAAAGAGACCAAGAAAATGAATATGATAGTCTACTCTTCAATGGGGAGAATCGAGAAATGTGTAATTTAAATTCCAATAGTTTGGATTTCCGAAATTGTTTATTTGGTGGAACTGGCAAGAGGGAGTTATATATGGAGAAAAAGACATGAAGAGATATAGAGGAAGGAGGGGAGGGTAATAAAGAGTCTGCCATTGAATTGACGCTTTAAACCAATTTGCATTATTACCATTAAAAAGGCGTCTGCAAAACTGCCCGTACCATTATCCTCCCCTTTCTTTTTCTTTTTATTGTAGGCAAAGGCGCAAGGTTTCTTAGCCTTTCTGCCTTCCATTAAAAAAAGAAACAACGTACAGTGTGACCTTTAACCTTCCTTTTCTTTTACTTTTTCCTTTAAGTTTCTTACGAAATGCAAGGTAATGAGGCAGCCTGTTCCAATTAATGAGCTTCGACGGTTATTTTCGTGGGTGGGGATAACTTTTCCCCTTTTCTTTTCTTTTTAAACATTATAGATTTTAATTTTCTTTTAAATCCCTTAGGATGGTTTGTGAGAGGACACTTGGCAAAAGCAAAATTTGCTTTAAAATATAGTATAGATGTGACATTAAATGTGTCATTTCTCCTTTTAAAGAAGAACAATTAGTTGTGTATCCTAGTTTCCTCATTATTATGAGTTAGCGTGTGCCCATTTTTAAGTGTCATGTTTCGAAACTCGCATATGCGTCCATGCAACATAGAATTTTGGAGTATAGTAATAAACACGGATATGGAGATTATTATTTATTCTCTTTTAGATTATCAATTGTTACTTGATCTATTACGTTTCCCTTGCCTTTTGCCTTATACACTTACACAAATTTTGCGTTGACCTTAATATTATTGTGCTAAGTTTTATAAAGAGGTCATATATTAAGTTTATAAAACTCGAATGATTATGAGTTCGAGCCTCTTCTCGTTTGTTGTCTAGAAGATAAACCAGTGGCTCTCCCGGATGATAAGCTTACCTTCCCGGTCCATCATGAGAAGAATTGGGAGCTACAGGAATTCTCTGGCGATGGAAAATAAATATGCCAATGATTGACAACCAAAAAGGTTTATTTGTTTGATGGGTTTATGCCATTTTCTTGGACTTCCTTGAACGTTCTTGGTGATTTGAAACTAAAAGAGTTTATAATCTTATATGTTTATGATGACAATCAACTTAAAATGGAAAAATCATAGAGCCCTTTGGGGGTGAAAATATGCAAGACATGTTCTTATTGGATAAGAAAATGTTAATGGGCAGCCTGCTTTATATTATATATTACAATATATAATATATAACAATAAATGATATATTACAATTGTTGTTTTCGTTGATTGAATACTTAAATCGGACACCCGGGTGTACCTTGCCACTTGATAAAAAATAAAGGGTCCAATCTTTAATCATCTAAATACAAAGGAGTTGTACGGTGCAACGTACACCCGTGTGTATGATAACCCGTGTGTATGATATAAATTATTTTGTTGATGTTGAGAAGAGAGAGAGAGGGAATTGAAGTCATATGAGCTTAGGAGAAAATCAAATGTCACTTGCAAGGTTACTCTATTAATATCATATAAACAAACTAATTATTTTTATTTGCAACGTAGGTATGAGTACCAGCGCTGTGGTCATTAGCCAAAGGAAAATTAATGAACACTGAAGAAAGAACGAGCAAAATCACGATCACAAGTAGCTTCGCCATGGAGAGAGAGATGTTGTCGAGAGGAGAGAGAGTGAAGTGTGTATGCCTATATGAGATATGAAATCAAACTCAGGATTACCGAGTCAGTGTGCTACAAAATAATGCTACTTATGGTATACTCATTTTTTGTTTCCCGCCTAAATAAAACATCAGATGGTGTGAGCTCGAATTTTTCCTTTTCCTTTTCTTAATGCGAAATTTGTTATACTTTTTCTTATTTGTTTTTTTACCTTTCTAATACTCTTGAAATTTTTGAAATGATGCTTATTGCATGTTGTTTAGAGTTGAACTCTACTAAATTGAATTGAACTAATCCGTTTTATATATGAGACTGAGATTAATGACCCTTTGCCTACACAATAATGACTCCTCTATATATGAAACAGGAACAAACTGAACTGAACTGAACTTAACTGAAGAAAACTGAACTGTAACAAATAAGTTGAACAAAACAGAGCCTCATTCGGTCTCATATATGAAACGGGTTCACACAATTTTTTTTCCTTGTACGTTTATAAAAATAAATGGTGAGACATTTTCATTGATATACAAATAACTGCGAATGCATATCGCGATCAAAATTTATTACGTAAACAAGTTACAAGCTGAACTTCGAAAACTAAATTGAATTGAACTTAAGTTGAGGAGAACATACCCAATAAGGCGCACTTCTATTAAGTGGAGTTTAGCTTGTAACCCTTAAAGAAGTTTTGCTACGAATATTTATTTAAGATTTTAATAAGTACTGAGTATCAAAATGATTCTATAAAAAAAAGTAGGATTTTTTTTTTTTGGTAAAAAAGTAGGAAATATTTTAATGTAAGCTTCACTTCACCAATTCAGCATAATTCGATCTCCTAGTCTAGGGTACACAAGGTGTATGGGTACACCTCTTAGGTGGCACCTCCTAGTAAAAAAGAAAAAAACGGAAAAAAAAAATACATGGCTAAAAGTCAGACTGTAGTTCGAAGACATTAGTCATCTAAAAATTCTCACTAGTCACATACCTGCTAGTCATTAGTCATATAAAAATATCTACTAGTCATTAGTCATATAAAAATATCTACTAGTCACCCATGTTAATTTTTTTTAAAAAAAGCTGACGTGGCACCCGGTGTACAGATACACCGGGTGCACGGAAGACTTGCTGTAATTCGATAGGATGGTGTGATTTCCCCTAACTTACACGTGTGTTAGAGAAAAACTACACCCTTATTTTACCTTATACACCACCTTATTAGTTTGCATATGGCGTTGTTTTGTTGCTGAATCCATTCTTATATCTCCAACTTTTGGTAAATCCGGTGTACATATACACTCGGTGTTTTTATTTTACAAGGTATTACAAAATATATCATTAGTCACATTTTTGGTGTCATTAGTCAATACCTATTCATCATAAGTTCACCCGGTATACGTGTATACCCGGTGTACTAAAGAGTTGTTGTTCTTATGTAGTATACCTAGGTGTAATTGGGACCTTGTACACCCTCCTCTTTCCTGCTCTCTCCCCCAATATACAGGCAAATGCATTTGTATATTGTAAAAAATGCATTTCTAAGAATCCATTCTAGTTTTTAAAAAAAAAAAAGAGGAGAAAAAGGGGTAAAAAAACGAAAGATGTACATTTCGTTTATTCTATTCCTATTTTTCATCTGTCAGAAAATACAGACCTCCTGGAGGTAATCCACAAAGAATAACATCAAATGACAAATTATCAAAAGCTAAAGTTTTGTCCTCAACTTTGCATAGCTTTCTCTAGAAGTTCATTCTCCCTCCTCAGCGCATCAAGAGCAAGTTGTATATCATCAATGTTTAAACTTCGAGAATCAAACTTCGATATCTTAGCTTCAAGTTCCGCAACTTCCCTTTGAGCTTTGTCAGTAGCAAGGACCTTTACACGGATATCCTCCAAGGACTCATGGATGCTTCTCAGTAGTTTGTGAGCTTGGCCACCAATAGGATCTTTCTTTGCTTCCCTGAAGTTTTAAAACTAACTAGTTAGAATGCAACCACATATTATCAAAGAGATAAAAAGATTGAACTGATTCCATTGGTATGAGAAGGTTTTTTGAAGCTAGCAACCTCCGGATTACAGTTTATACTAACCTGAATACTGTTTCGTCAACAACTGCATATGTTCGATAAAGACGTTCCTCGATCGAGTTACTCTCCAGCTTAAGCTCCCTAGTCTCTTTCAGGATGTGCTCAATATCAGCATCCAATTTCCTGCTGTTCTTTGTGATCTCAGCAATCCTCTGGATATAAGATCGTCGTGAAGCAGCTTTTGGGTGCTTTGCAAGATCAAGAGCGAGACATACACCTTCCTTCTCTCTTTTAAAATGAAGACAGTACATAACATCAATCATCAGTCAAAACAAACATGACAGCCGTTGTAACAACATTATATAGATAATCAGATAAGTAAATAATCAAACATGCAAACAACCATTCACATCTGGGAACCATCAAGTGGCGTTTAAACCTTAACAGGTTTGAGGTCAAAATGTACGCATCCTCAGCCCGAACAGCGTAATCTAGTAGCTATTTTCCAAACGAAGCACCTTAATTTATAACTAATAGTTTTCAAACTTCATCTAAAGAACTACCACTGCGTGCAAGGAATCATAGCCAATGACAATTTCGCTCAAACCTAGGAAAAGAAAAAACATTCAAGAATTTTCACCAAATAAAGCTTTCATTAGTTTTTATTTGTTAATAGATAACATGGGTATCTTGTCTAATTAATCTCATGGGCCCTCAAGTTAAAGCCTCCATTAGCGATAGCCTGGTAGTGACACTGTACAGGAAACATAAATGTCCCAGTAATCAACTAGACATGTACATCAAATGCAGCCAACAAACCAAGGAACTTTACAATGTCCCGCTGATTGTTAGATACCCATTCTTGTATCACTAGTGCTGGTTAATTTGAAACAGAAACTTTTGCTATCGGTCTTGTAAAAAAAAACCTCAAGCAACTTCAAAACAGAGCATTGCTTCTGTGCACAAGATAGATAAAATGCCAGATATTAGTATTGTACCTCCTCCTAATTTCAGATATAACAGTAAGTGTCTCCGATTCCACTTCTTTCAGCTTCTGAAGTTTGATCTCTGCCTCAGGGTTTGTAGCGCAAAGAGACTCCAGAAGAAACAACCTTTGATCTTCCAAAGGTTTTTTCGAACCATCCCTACATACCATAAGTTTTCAGGAGTAAGAAGTGGTTATATGCGTTGCATGTCATAGAATTACAGTTCACAAATAGCCTTTATACTATGATTTAATTTGATGCGTCCTCGATCTATAGAAACATTACACCAGCTAAAGCACCAAAGACTTCACTCAAACAATCTTACCACTGGCTCTCCATTTCCTTAAGTTTCTGTCTTCTGGATTGTATTTGTCTGCTCAGCTGCTCAATGTAGTGACTAAGAGAATGTTCTTTATCAAGCTCCATTGTCATTTCTTCTTTGAGTAAATCACGCTCCATAGAATGATGAAACTCCAAAAATTTCTCAGCGTCCTTCAGTGTGGAACAATTTTCATGATCGCTCATGTTTCTTGCCTTCGATCTCTGCATATTGACAGAGGAGAAAATAAAAAACAAAGGTACTTGCAACTTCAAACAGAATATGGACTCCTGTTTTAGAAGTATTCTGCTCTCAAATACTGCCCAAACCTACTGATAGTTCGTCTATTATGGCCCTTGGGCTTTACCTCAGACAACAGACCACTTTCAGGTGGTTGAACATCATTACCGCAGCTTGATGATTCAGGAGCATCACTTTCCGATCTTACTTCTCTCAATATTGCTCCTTTCTGACTGTCTCCGTCAGCTTCATGTAGAGTAACCTCTTTCATGTGGGTTGTCAAGATGCTTTGGTAATTGCTTCCCGATGTTACTGGCTCCATATTATCTGCCACGTCAGTAGCTTTGCTGACTTCACAGGATTCAGATAGCTTATCCACTAAAAATCTGACCAATTTATATGCGTCCTCTTCAGATGGGAACAGAAACTGCCGTAAGCAACAGATATATTCTGTAAATGAGAATTTATACAAGGATAAGCACAAGGGTGGCCACATATTTAGAGCTAGAAATTAACGACAAACGTCAATGCTTAAAATCAGATGCATTGATGAGCTAAGCAGATGTAAGCGCTCAAAATAAAAAGGCTTCATGCAATATCCAAACATGGCTCGATTGACAGTCAGAAGACAACAAGTAATCACCAACAGTTTAGTGTCATTCATATTGAAGATCATGAACATACAGGGAACCAGAAAAGGCCTGATAGTTTTTATTTTTACAGATTTGAAAAATGAGGCCTGATAGTATATCTAGCGTACTTTTTTTTTTTTCATTTTGTTTGTTATCTGACACCTCAGTGCTCTCACCAAATGAAGACACCAGGATTTTGTGATTACCCAGTTCGATAGTATAGCATACAGCAAACCATCACTACCACCACACACACACACACACACCTGGCGGGGGGAAAAAAGGATCAAATACACGAACTTACCACAATTAATTTCAAGAAAAGCTGTAGCTTAGCATTATGAAGCACAAAAAAGGCATAGAACTACAGAGAAAATATGGGTTCGCTATTCCTATGAGTAATGCACAATTGAAGAAGTCTGAGCCACTCATGCCCTGCATTTGACGTTGTAAACAACATTTCCCTACAAGCAACAAACAGATTAAAGACTGCAGCTGTATCTGATAAGCAGATTAGAACACTCAAATCAAGGTTATGTCCTAGCTCATACCACAACCACACCAGTTTGAGTGGCATGCCAAAGATCTTACGTCAACCAATACATAATATAGAAAAGGTAAAAGTAGTGCTAAGGAGATCTTACCTAGTGGATTAGTCTGAAGCTTTACAAACTACATGTCTTGTTGGAATTAGTGATGCCAAACACACTAGTTCTTACATTGTCATTAAGGGATGAATAATCGGATGTCTAGATACAATCCTAGGTACATGTCTAAATACAAGTTATGTCGTTGCACAAAACATATTAATGCCTGCAGAGTTGTAAGTCATCAAGCTGATCAGAACACTCTATTCAAAGGTTATGTCGTAGCTCCTAACACAACCACTACCACACCACTCTGACTTTCATGCTGAACATCTTATGTCACAGAAAAAAGGACTGCTAAGGACCAAGGAGGTCTTAACCTAAGCTAGTAGGCTAGTCTGAAGCTTTTTTTTTCTTACAGATAATGACTAGTCTGCAGCTTTACACAATAAAAACTACATGTCTCATGTTCTAATGTCCCTTCCTCTATCAATGTGCCTCATTAACCCCTCCCCCACCCTTTAAAAAAAAAACCACCGTAGACATTGTACATGCACTTCCCAGATACTATTTATCTTCATAAACATACTTAT